>SDVV010012700.1:0-15363 GCA_016164225.1 Gammarus roeselii | reverse complement strand
GGCAATTCAATGATAAAGCTAAGACCAATGTATTCTGTTCAGTACTTATCAATCAGCTCGGGAGCTTGCCACCAGAGGTGCTACGGATTCATGCAGCACCTGACAGAGACAAGTTAGACGAGCTCTACGAGTGTATATGTGGGACGGCTCAGATGGCTGGCAGAGCAGCATATGGAGAGCGAACACCAAGGGGAAGGCACAGGACACCAGGGTGGAACAGGCATGTGACCGACTTACACGAGGCAAGCAAAGCAGCCTACCTCCGATGGCGTGATGCTGGCCAACCCCGAGCAGGCTTATTGTACAATGAAATGAATAGATCGAGTAATGCCTGTAAATACGCACTGCGCTATTGTAAGAAACACGAGGATGATTTACGTGCAGCTAGTCTGTCAGAAAAAATGGTTACTGGGCGGATGATTGATTTTTGGAAAGAAATGATAAATCTAAAACCGAAAGATGGCTCTGTTTCTCAAACTGTTAATGACATAGTAGGGCCGAGAAATATTGCTGATATGTGGCGCGGCCATTTTCATGGTATCATGAACAGTGTCAACAACGACACTGACTCGTTTTTTGTTAACGAGGCCCTCAATCGGGATAGTGATGATGATTATGATGATGTTTATATGTGGGAACTTAGGACCGCTGTCAGGAAATTGAAAAATGGCAAAGCTGTGGGAAAGGATGGTGTACCTGCGGAAGTATTCAAGCATGGTCCTGTTCAGCTTCTTCATGTCATGTCTATTTTCTTCACTGGCTGTGTTAAACATAATTTCCTTCCAAAGCTACTAATAGATGTTGTTGTAAAACCCATCATAAAATCGAAGACAAAATGTGCGACCGATAAAGATAACTACAGACCAATATCAATTGCTACTGCTGCATCAAAGTTACTAGAAATAGTCATCCAGAACAGGCTTGGCGACTGTCTGGAAACAACGCCCAACCAATTTGGGTTCAAGCCTCAGCATGGGACGGAAATGGCTATCTTCACATTAAAGCAGACGATTAATTACTTTGTCAGGGGGGGTCACCTATGTACCTTTGTTTTTTGGATGCTAAAAAAACATTCGATCGTGTCAATCACTGGACACTGTTCAAGAAACTTATTGAAAGGGGGGCGCCAATTCACATTGTTAAGCAACTAAAGTACTGGTACCAGCAGCAGGAATGTGTAATACGATGGGGAAGCACAATGTCAAATACGTTTCGAACAACTAATGGCATAAGGCAAGGAGGCCTACTATCGCCTCTCCTTTTCAATGTGTATGTAGATAGCTTACATGACCGACTATCTCTAAGCCGTGTTGGGTGTCACTTTGACGGTTGCTGTGTTAACGCAATTAACTATGCAGACGACATGGTCCTTCTGGGCCCACATGCCGATGCTATTCAGACAATGCTAAATATATGCGAGGCTGAGGCTGCGAAACTAGACATCGAGTACAATACCAGTAAATCAGTGTGTACGCTAGTGAAACCACCCAACCAGAGGTTCCAGTACAGAACGGACGGGTTACTTAGCGGGACCCCGCTGGAGTATGTAGACAGTTTTCCTTACTTGGGGCATTTAATAACAAATAATCGGTGTGATAATGACGATATCTCTAAACAACACCGGAAATTAAATGCGGTTGGCAACCAACTAATAAGAAAATTCATTTTTTGTAAAACGGATGTTAAGCTGCAGCTTTTCAAAACCTACTGTTATCCTATATACTGTAACTCATTGTTGTGTAAATTTACCAGGGGTACTATGAGCAAACTGCGAGTAGCATACAATGAAATATTCAGGAGACTGGCGGGTGTCCCAAGAAGAACAAGTGCTAGCCTAGTATTTGCAGAATATGATGTTGATTGCCTGTAAGTACGTGCAAGAAAAAGTGCATACAGCCTCTAGGAACGAATTGAAAACTCTAATAATTCCTTCCTGGAGGCAGTATGTAACAGTGAGGGATACGAACTATCGCCACTTACAGAAAGATGGGACAGAATACTGCATGTGCAGGAAGATCCCGATATTAATAGGAATAATGTTTGACTACATGCGAGTGGCTGTCAGGTTGAGATGTGACCCCGAGGATGTTCACTGATAGGTGGCTCTATACTAAACCTCTCCAACATTGTTTATTGCATACATACTCATGTGGGAAAGGGACATAAAAGGTATTCTAAGCACGCTTGTCTCAAACTTATCAGCAAATGGTTGTCGTGTATTTCAATCTTGATCTGTCGCCACGCGTGCTTTATTTATTTTTATTTTTTTATGCTATTTTTCCAGGTGTTGGGAGAATTTTTTTCCTTTTGAACTCATTTTCTGTTGTAACCATTATTGTACCATCGAGTGCCTCAATAAAGATTATTATTATTATTATTATTATTCAATATAAGCGTTCTCTTGAACACATGGTGCTGTGCAGCATCGAATAACACGTCACGTGATTCTAATGTGTACAACAAATAAAAAAATACTGGAAATTGTCGCTATAAACTATAAAAGTAATTGATATTTAATATAGGATGTGGTACACTGTTGACGGCGCGTAATCGAATTAACGAACAATTAAGTCCAGTAAAATTATAATCGGTGGTTTGAAAAATAACTTCAATACTAACGAGCAATTAGGCCTATAAATTTACCACATGAAATAGAACACTGTCGGTATTATTTTTTTCAAGCAAAACTTAAAAACATCGAACTAACGACCAATCAAGCCCGATAAAGTTCTAATAGAGGGTTTCAAGAACAAAGTACAAAACTAGCAAACAATAAGGCCTTGTGGAATTCTGCTCAACGTTTATAATCTTTTTATGAGTGACATAAGACGAGGCCTTGTAGAACGCGCAATGGACTTTATACTGTCAGCAGCTTGGAAAGCAACGGGCAATTAAACCGCGTGAAAGTATTTTTCACTCATTTTCATTTACTAACTACCACAGAAGGTTTACGCACTCAATGCAGCAGTTGTGGTGCGGCCTCTCAAGGACTATAGGCGACTGGTGTTGTCTGCAGGTCTATTGACGAGGAGACTCAGTGCAGCAGTTGTGGTGCGGCCTCTCAAGGACTATAGGTGACTGGTGTTGTCTGCAGGTCTATTGACGAGGAGACTCAGTGCAGCAGTTGTGGTGCGGCCTCTCAAGGACTATAGGTGACTGGTGTTGTCTGCAGGTCTATTGACGAGGAGACTCAGTGCAGCAGTTGTGGTGCGGCCTCTCAAGGACTATAGGTGACTGGTGTTGTCTGCAGGTCTATTGACGAGGAGACTCAGTGCAGCAGTTGTGGTGCGGCCTCTCAAGGACTATAGGTGACTGGTGTTGTCTGCAGGTCTATTGACGAGGAGACTCAGTGCCACAGTTGTGGTGCGGCCTCTCAAGGACTATAGGTGGCTGGTGTTGTCTGCAGGTCTATGGACGAGAAGGTCTTGAGCGCTCGGTGAGCGCAACTGTAGCAGGAACCGAGTTTCCTAAGGATGCGATACTTTGCTCTTTGCTGAGCTTTTCAAAGGTTGAGGCTCTTGATCGACGAGTCTTGACCTCTTAAAAGCAGTAGTTCTTGAGTTGGTGGGCTTCTGACTGATGTGCATCTTGGCGGGTGGCTTATTGAAGGCGTGGTGCTGTCGACTGATAAGCCTCTTGGCGGCCCAGATGTTGTGTGTCAGTACATGTGGATTGCAAGGCTGGTGCCGCTCGTTGATTGCTGTCGGTTAACGTGGTTAGTATAATTTAGGCATGAGACCATGTGTTCTCGAACATCGTGTTTTGGTGTTGGCTAAATTATGTTGCATGCAGAAAGCAGTGTCAGGTGTGTGGTCTGGTGAGTGAGACCGAATGATGTAGAGGAGCGGTGTGCATGGGTGGTGCATTGTTGAGGAAGCATGGATGAAGCAGCGGAAGCGCATCGGTTTGCAGATAAACAGGACGCCGGCGATGTTGGGGCTTGGTTTTGTGGCTTTGGGAGGTTCGTGGAGCTTGTGGGGTAGTGGTTTTGGCCACTCAGTTCATTTGAGCCATTCTTCAGTTGGATTTTCCCATTATCTCGCTGAAAAACACACAATAGACGCGAGTTTTCTTGATTAATTAACTGACGTAAGTTTTTTTCTCGAATAATTTATTGACTTATCTTTTCATTTTTATCAAATGATTGAAAGACCTCTTCATGTGTTCCACACAGTCACAACACAATGCACTTTATGACATGTTCAGAGAGCAGCCCTGCGGCACATCCACACTACACGGCATCTCGACGACAAGAGGAAACATGATTACAGAGAAATTCTGCCGCTCTAACAAATATATTTTGATGTTTTTTATAGGATTGAAATATCCGTTGAAATTGTTGTCACCGCAACAAACCTGATTATAAAAGTACACCCTCATTTCTATGAGTCCCAAAAGCGTTCGTTAGTATATTTTGAAGAGACTATTGACACAAGCATAGTAATTGTACTGAGGCTCTTCAGTGATGTTGAACGTGTCCAGGGAAGCAATTCCGGATTATTAGGTACAAGGGTGCGTTTTTGAAACAGCGGTGAAAGTCACATTTCATAAGCAGAGCAGTGGCTCAACCAACGACAATATAAATGATGTTACCAATTTCAGAATTAGCTGTAGCAAGAAAAAAACAGCAGACAAAAACAACTCTAAACTCTCTGACCACCTACATCTTTTGCAAGGGCAGTGCATTGGTTAGCCATCTTTTAGACACTGCTTCACGACAAATTCCTTTAGTGCAGTTGAATTCGTGTATTGTAAGTGTTTCAGTTAATAGAACCAATTAACAAAATAATAAGACATTTTACTATTATACGAAAATAACATCCTACATTCTACCTCATTCACATTGGTTTTATTTCAGGATCCTCGGTCTACTCGGCTACATCCCAGCGCCCTCCAACGCTGAGCTTCAAATTAGGGCCGCATGGCCCCTGAGATGGACTATTAAGCTGGTTATCGGGCCGATGGCGCAGATGGGACAGTAATACATCAGCTTTATAGAACACCACGCGCCAGCCGCTGAGCTGTTGGAGGCGGGACGGCATAGGCAGAAACACCATGCGCCAGTTGTCGAAAGGCTGGAGACGGGGCGGCATAGGCAGGAACACCATGCATCAGCCTTTGAGGGGTTGGAGGCGGGGCGGTATAGGCAGGAACACAATCCGTCAGCCTTCGAGGGGTTGGAGGCCGGACAGTATAGGCAGGAACACAATTCGCCAGTCTTCGAAGGGTTGGAGGGGGGGCGGTATAGGCAGGAACACAATCCGTCAGCCTTCGAGGGGTTAGAGGCGGGACGGTATAGGCAGGAACACAATCCGTCAGCCTTCGAGGGGCTGGAGGCGGGATGGTATAGGCAGGAACACAATCCGTCAGCCTTGGAGGGGCTAGAGGCGGGACGATATAGGCAGGAACACAGAACGCAAGCCCTCAAGGGGCTTGAGGCGGGGCAGAATAGGCAGAAACACCATGCGCCAGCCTTCGTACGGTTGAAGGCGGGACGGTATAGGCAGGAACACAATCCGTCAGCGTTCGAGGGTCTGGAGGCGGGACGATATAGGCAGGAACACAGAACGCAAGCCTTCGAGGGGCTTGAGGCGGGGCAGAATAGGCAGAAACACCATGCGCCAGCCTTCGTACGGTTGAAGGCGGGACGGTATAGGCAGGAACACAATCCGTCAGCGTTCGAGGGTCTGGAGGCGGGACGATATAGGCAGGAACACAGAACGCAAGCCTTCGAGGGGCTTGAGGCGGGGCAGAATAGGCAGAAACACCATGCGCCAGCCTTCGTACGGTTGAAGGCGGGACGGTATAGGCAGGAACACAATCCGTCAGCGTTCGAGGGTCTGGAGGC
Source organism: Gammarus roeselii (assembly GCA_016164225.1). Classification (NCBI taxonomy): domain Eukaryota; kingdom Metazoa; phylum Arthropoda; class Malacostraca; order Amphipoda; family Gammaridae; genus Gammarus; species Gammarus roeselii. The sequence goes on along the minus strand of SDVV010012700.1, from coordinate 9,515 downwards.
GGGACGATATAGGCAGGAACACAGAACGCAAGCCTTCGAGGGGCTTGAGGCGGGGCAGAATAGGCAGAAACACCATGCGCCAGCCTTCGTACGGTTGAAGGCGGGACGGTATAGGCAGGAACACAATCCGTCAGCGTTCGAGGGTCTGGAGGCGGGACGGTATAGGCAGAAAAACCATGCGCAACCCTCGGAGGAAGTTGGAGGTGGAACGGTATAGGCAGGAACACAAACATTATCTGATGTAGATAAGACAATCTTAAACAGTACACAACAACAATAAATTTCGTGCACCAATCGGTATCATAATTGTTTTTTAACGAACTCAAATCAAGTCCGATTTACCGGAGTGACGGTTACTGAAAATGTTCATAAAAAAGTCGTGTTTTTGCTAAGCTCCTATTAGGACGCGGTCTTTGCACCGGGGAGGAGCAGACGAGCTATCGGTGCAACTCTCGTACCAAGTGCAGCGACTTTGGCAGCTCGGGGGTGTTGAGGCATTATTGACAAGCTACACCGTCACCCCTCCAGGAAGTAATCTCCAGGAAGTAATCAAGACAGTTGTCTTGTGTTGCTTTTGGAATAAAATAAACTAGTCGCGAGCGGCTGCTTATGAGAAGGCGTAAATATGCTTATGTTAGTAGGCGCATGCGGCTGCCTTTTTGAGTACTCGTTTGCGGCTGTTTTGAGCACTCGTATGGGGCTGCTGCGTAGGTTCGGCATGATACTTTTCCCGCCTCCCCTGTGTCTGGAAAGAATAAAAAACTCCTATTGCTGTCCCATTACAGCAGATCCTGTTCCAAATCGGTTGCCGGGTCATCGGTAGAATTAACAGCTAACTTCCATAGAGCACAAAGCCGGGCGTCATTTGGTGTGGCAGGGATGTCCGAGTTGTCCTCATGTCTTACTAGAGATGACCATTATTGAGGTGATGGGCCCACTGTTGTTAGAGGGCCATTTTTAAAACGATGAGACTTTTTGTGTTTAGTTAATTTCTCAATCGAAACACTCGGTGCCTTCATTTCATTTGATTAGATTGAACGTTCTGTGTTGTCAACATTGAAATGTTTACGTGCGTTTCTTTTCATTGAAACTCAGTTGTTGCAAAGAACAACTCATTTCTAAGGAGTTCTGTTTTTTCACGTTTCCCCTTGCAGCTGCAGAGCAACTACAAGAGCACGGAAGACCTTTTCTTCTGAACATTTGGGTGCGGACCACTACCTGGAAAACTGGGGATGGTGCTCTCCAAATTTTGCTGTTAGCAAAAAATCATTACTCGTGTGCCTATTTCGACCAAGACTTGAGAGCTGCTAAGGGCATATCTATTCTAAGAAGAGGTAAGACCTCCGACGTTTTACGTACAAGCGGTCATGGGCCCTTTTAGGAACCACAAGTGCACAAAAACTTGGGGAGCACCTGTACCAAAGAAACTGGGCGAGGTTGTTTTCAAATCTTTGCGTAAATTTTAAAAATCACGTAACTCATAAGCTCATTTTAATCCAGACCCAACACCTACTGTAGGGGCCCTATGACCCTAACCTGGGGAAGGCCAATAGGCATGCCCACGGGGGCTGCTCGTCTCTGCTTCACCTCCTGAGATTCGACGGCAGGAAATCTACGTTTCTCTTCCTATCTCCACGCGCCCCCATCCAATAATATTATTGTCTACATGATAACCGACCGTTAATTCTCCGGGTTTGAAATGACCCGTGTAATAGTCGGTACAGGGTGGTGGTAGCTGTGGGCTGTCTAGCTTTTCTACAATTTTAACCTTGATTTCCCTGTTCGTTTTCTATCATTTTAACCTTCATCTTCCTATGCAAAATTTCGTTGACTATCCACCATACTTCTTAAAAAAACTCGACGTAAGCACTTGTGCTCGTTTTGTTTCCTTAACCTAATTTAATCTGATTGAATTTAATCTAGTCGTAACACAGCTACTAATGTGTGTAGTTTGATGCGGATACCTATATGAGTAGTATGCGTCTGCTTGTGTGCATAGCCGCATGCGGTTGTTTGGGGGGAAAGTCGTATGCGGCAGCTTGTCTTAATTCGTTTGCGACTATTTTTGTGAGTTGTCGTGTACGCCTGATTATGAGAGTTGTCGTATGCGTTTGCTTATGTGAGTAGTCGCATACGGCTGCAAATGTAAGTTGTGGTATGCGTCTGCTTATGGAAAAAATCATATGGGGGTCTTTATGGGAGTAGTCGTATACGTCTGTTTATGTGAGTAGTCATATACTACTATCCAGCTGTTTATCAGTATAGTAGTATGCAAATGTTTATGGGAGTTGTCTGAGGCTGCTGATGTGGGTAATTGTTCGTGGCTTCTTTTGTGAATAGGAGCTCAATAGCTATGTGAATGAGTGCAAGACTTTGAAGACGACTAATCGTCCTCCAACATTTACGAAACAGGGTAAAAAATAGTAAATTTTGTTAGATTTACTACAACAAAAATATATTACTTGTCTATTCAGAAAAAACGAAGCTAAATAAAAGGATCTGGAGCTGCGCTTTTGTTATGATTATGATAATGAGATTTATATACCAAAATCCTACTTATTATATTGTGGCGCGAACATTACGCTCAAAAGTTTTAAGGATCGCCACAAATATTTATGACAGTTGTTCATAACCTAGGCTCCCATGTGGTGTGTGAAACCATAGGCTCGTTCTACAGGCTTGGTGGCTAGCTTCTGATGGTAGTAATCAGCGAGCAGTCACTCAACGTTATCTGTGATGAGTCGCAACCAATAACCAGCGCAAAGCGTTACTCACTGTTTACTTGATATGGAAGTCCTACATTAGCTCTGAGCGCACTAAGCATCTTAGTGGACGGATGAGCTTCGCCTTATGGTTCTTTACTTCACCGGGAACGGCCTCAACCTCACCACGATGTTGATCAAGTTCACGTCCGAAAGGCAACAAAAACTGCGAGTGAACAAATTCCCGCCGCCTACAGAACGGATCAGTCCAAACATAAACACACGATGCTGATTAGCCCGTTATACAAATGCTTATCTAATGCATAATAACACCTATGTAAGATCATTTGTACACAACAAAAGTTTTTTAGCTTATTCAAATTGTTTATTGATAACGTCGCATTTGGCGTTCATAGTTCACCCACATATTAGCGTAAATGTAGCAGTAAATTTTGGGATCACAAACGTCAGATCATTCAGGGTGATGTCAGTTAACTTTGCCGCGTTGCCTTTTCAACCTCGAATAGGTTCAGTATAATCGAAACTATTTTGAAGAGTTGGGTGTCAAACGTGAACCTAAACCACTGTTTCCAAATCTTAAACAAAACTGTCAGTATTCCCGTTTCATATTTTATCACTTAAATAAAAGTACATGGAACTCTATTCGACACTATTTTGCCCTTTTACTGGTGTTGGATGACGAGGAAGTATTGAACATCTGGCAGCCTCTGGCTACCTCCTCTGAGCTGAGGAGGTGAGAATGGGAGATTTCACGGAATCCGCAGCCGGCCTGGTCGCTTGCCCCCTCTCAAATTGGGAGTGAGAATGTTGGGCTGCATCATGGAAGACTGCAGAGTGCTGCTGGCCTCTGAACACTCTCATCTGATACTCCTGTAATATATCTCATAAATCCAAATTGGATGAAACATATTACAGTGTAAGCCTGTTGCTTAAAAGTGTACATTAAATAAAACTTTAAACCATTTTAGGTTGTTATTTTGAAGTGTTTCAAAAGCATTACAAGAAGGTTCTAAAACTATTAGCTTTATGTATAGAATCCAAAATCTCCTGTTACGGAACATACCACAACCTGCAAAGATATATTGATAATAAAATTTGTATAGTAAACAGAACACACTACTTGAAAATATATGTACAGCAGGAAGAACACATCTTAACATGGCAATATATGTATAGTAGGGAGAACACGCCTAAACTATGATGGTGTGACGGTGTGAAGAACATATCGTTGTTTAGTCACGACGTGTCCCTAGTGGATCAATAAAAATTCAATTAGCCTTCAAATGGACGCAGGTGGTATTCTCAGAACATGACCACTATTTGCTCCGGCTATAAACAAGACACTGTTTACGCCTAAGAATAACCCTAAAAAACATCGAGTTCACCCGTGAAAAAGATGTTCAACAACACGAAGGAGTAAATATTTACAAGTCCATTGACCCTGACGGTCCCCACCTAAGAACTTTAAAAAAAAACGTCAGCACTAGGCGGATTCCTTCACCCCATTTTATATTAATCGATATTGCGCGGCGATTTCCCTAAGCATTTAAGAATTTGTTATTGTAACGCCCGTCTTCAAGAAAGGAGACCACAGTCGTCCATTAATTATCGGCCGATCAGGTTAACGCCGGTCGTAGGCAAAACCATCGCGAGGTTGACACGTGACCACCTCATCGACCACCTAGAGGACAACGATTTGATTTACGACGCTAGGATAGCCTTTCGTAACAAGAAAAGCTGTCTGCGACTCTGCTGGACTTCTTTGACAATGAAATCAACGTTTACGATCGCTACAAGACAGTAGACGTCATGTACCTAGACTTCCAAAAAAAATTCGACAAGGTGCCGCACAGCAGATTGTTACACTAAGTCTCCGAGCACGGCATCAGTTGAAACGTACTTTGCTGGCTTCGAGCATGACTCACAGAGAGCAAGCAAAGAGCTAGCATAGAACAGGCGAAGTACGAGTTGGCCCGCGTTACCTTTGGGGTGCCTCAGGACAGCGTGCTGGGTCAGGTCCTCTTCATCATCTATGTGAACGATATGGATGCGGGACTTCTCTGCAAAGTATTGAGATTTAACAATGACACAAAGCACTGCCATGCGGCATGAAGGGAGCACGACAGAGTCACCATCCAAACAGATCTCGAAAATTCTTTGAACTATCAGAAGCTTGGCAGACGCTCTTTCGTGTTCCAAAATGAACCATGTACCAACATCAATAACGCAATGGCAAGATGAGACTTGAAATGGGACACGCAGGTAGAGTAAAGGCAAACCACAACCCCGGTTTATTTCTTGTAAGTTCGTCTGCAAACAAAGTTTCATTTCCGGTGAGCTCCTCAGCAAACAAGTCCTCCGTTTGTCCCCACCTCGAGCATTAAGTCTAATTCGGGTCTCCACACGTGAGGGGGAGCATAGTGTTTCCAAATCTGTGAATGCGTTTGAAACGGGTTCGACAAACACCGGAAGTTGGATGAATATGTATTGTGGAGTTCTGGTAGACGTATATCCTAAAGACCCTTTGGAAGGTAGTCTGTGGAATGGCAGGCTCCTGGAGTAAGATCTCTGCAAGCTGCTGTAATGATCTAAGCTGGGTGAACCTCAATTCATCTATCATACACTGTTATGATGGACGTAGATTCCTAGGTCCCCCTCGGCCGTTATGTGATACATACCGGCCGACTGGGCATGACATAAGTTTTTCCAGATCTGATCCTAGCAAGGTATTAGAAGGCACAGCGAAACAAGAATTTTCCTAATCCTTCTGATATCTCCCCTGGAAAACGCCACCGACTGTTGGGATAGTTCCCAGTATAGAAGATATAATCAATTGGATCCTGGTACGGGAAACCGCTGTTGGGAATCCGGGGTGGTTTGCAGCGTAGCATGGAAACCCTTGGGCGGCAAAGTTTGCTTTCCCTTTGGCATATGGAACCCCAACCAAGTGAATATTGAGGGTATATTTTGGTTGGCCAACTAAAATGCAACCTTGATTTGTCGTTAGAAATTGGCTTCCAATGTAACAGCATGATAGCTTCCGCACTATAAACAGGCCCGTTGTTAAGGGTGAGATCACTAGTGAGTCAGGGCAAACTAAACATTTTACCCTGCCTCAAAGTAGATCCTGATTCCTGGGCGATGTCCAGTGCGACAGATAGATCTAGCACTTTCCACCCTTTCATTTCAGATCCTAGCGGTATCCAGTGCGGTGTGGGGTACAGCCGGGGGAACAAACATTTTCATTCACGCATATCGAATTCGGGACAGCGTGCAGCAGGGTGCAGAACAATATACATTTTTGTACTTAAATTTATTTTGCAGTTGTTCCGATTCGTCATACCATCCTGCTTAGCAACTTACTAATCTCTATTGGCTAGCAGTAAACCTTTCGCGAGTTCTGTGGGACTTTCATACCACCCCTACAGAAAATTTTGTAAGGAGGGTCTTTTCCTTCCCGGATTGTGAGAGTTCCGAGTATTGGCTTTTCTGGGTACAACAGCTTTCGTGTTGTGGGACTTCTGTTAGCAGCGTCACCGGTGTACAACACGTAGGACGCAAATCCCCACCCAGCCACCGGTCGATCTTGAACGCAGTCAAGCCACGCTGAGGAGCTCAACAGACGAAGTTAATTCGCCAGGAATTTTGCAGCCCAAGCAACATTAACTTACCCTCAAGATGATGAGAGCGGTGATGCGGTGATTTAGTGTACGCAGTGATCCTTGCATGTACGGTGTTATGCCCTAGCAAGCGCGGCACGGCAGGCGTGTTCTAGGTTGACCTGAGATTAATTTCTCACCGAAAATTCACCTTTCTATGCTCTTGGGCTGCCTTGGCCGAGAGGTTAGCGCATCCGACTGCAGTGCCTGCATCTGGTGCTGCATGTCGCGAGTTCGAGCCTCGGCAAAGACACGGCGGTCTTGTGGCGGGGAGACTGGGCACCTCCCCCCTCTGTGTTTGCCTTACGCAATCAGCCTCCTAATAAGGAGGATACGGCTGTGAGTAGTCGTATGTGGTTGCTTATGTGAGTAGTTGTATGCGACTGATTCGCGAATAGTTGTACAGGGCTGCTTATGTCTGTATTTGTAGGCGACTGATTAGGTAAGCTGCCATATGCGACTGCTCATGTATGATGTTATATGCGGTGGCTTATTTGAAAAGTCGTATGCAGCTGCTTAGGCGAATGGTCGAATATGATTACACATGTGAGTGGTCGTATCCAACTGCTTATGCGAATGGTCGAATATGGTTACACATGTGAGTAGTCGTATGCAACTGCTTATGCGAATGGTCGAATATGGTTACACCTGTGAGTAGTCGCATGCAACTGCTTATGCGAATGGTCGAATATGGTTAGACATGTGAATAGTCGTATGTAACTGTTAATATGAGCTGCCGTATGCAGTTGTTCATCTGAATAGCGAATGTGTTTGCTCTTGTAAATAATTTTAAACAGCTATTTATGTGAGTCGTCGTATGTGGATGCTTATGAGTGCACTTGTTTGCGGCTGCTTATGAGTGTAGATCAAATAATTGCGTCAAATGTTATCGAACCACTCCGAGAGCCTACGGTAAATGTCTGCTTCGCATACTCAAGAAGAAAGTTTGCGAGGACATTATTGATCCCACCCAAAGGATCAGGCCTCCATGGTGGAATTTCGATGTCGCCAGGGTTTTAAATCGTCACGACGAACTAAAAACGCAACGATGGAGAAATCACGCGGACGATTTGAAAACTGCATCACCGGGTGAATAGAACAGCCACTTGGCATGAAAGAAAAATCAGTGAAAAACGCCAAAGAGAACTCAACGGAATTTCTTCGAGCGTAGAATTGCTAGGAATTCTGTTGTCCCACTAATAGATGCTAATGGTATTTTAAGGACGTTACCTGAGGACATGTCAGTAGTTACATGTGGCGCAAAAGTCGCCCTGCCAAAACCGTGGCGCAAAAGTCGCCCTGCCAAAACCGTGGCGCAAAAGTCGTCCTGCCAAAACCGTGGCGCAAAAGTCGCCCTGCCAAAACCGTGGCACAAAAATCGCCCTGCCAAAACCGTGGCGCAAAAGTCGCCCTGCCAAAACCGTTGTGCAAGAGTCGAACTGTATAATTAGTGACTCTATGTTTGTTATTTATGATGGATTTAGGATGTTTGCTTTTAGTGAAGGAAATTAGATAAATAATAATTAGGATATATGTTATTTGTGAAGGATTTGGGATGTATGATTTTAGTGAAGGAATTGGGATGTATGCTGTTAGTGAAGGAATTAGATTGGTGATAATTAATGTATGTATGCTTTTGCGAGGGAATTAGATTTTGGCTATAATTAGTGACTCTATGTATGATTTGTGAAGGAATTAGATGTATGATGACTAGATCTTTAAACCTTTTATCAAATGTATTGGTTAGGATGTTTGTTATTTGTTAGTGACTCAGGCGCTGTACTTCTCGGACATTGAAGTTATATGTTAAGACAAATTGATCAAGTTAGTTTCTGATGTTACGTAGAGATACCATGAACGGAGGTTTTTTGTGACTCGGCTAATGCATTTGTTAGATCGCATCTCGAGTGCTCTGTTCTATTTGGGTCACGGAGGTTTTTTGTGACTCGACCGAATATGCATTTAGTGAAGGAAATAGATTGGTGATAATTAGGATGTATGATTTTGTGAAGGTATTATATATAGGATGACTAGATCTTTGAACCTTTCATCGAATGTATTGGTTAGGATGTATGTTATTTGTTATTGACTCAAGCAGTGTATTTCTCGGACATTGTAGTTTTATGTTAAGACAAATTGATCAAATTAGTTACTGATGATACGTAGAGATACCAGGAACGCATGTTCTTTATGACTCGGCCGATGTATTTGTTAGGATGTATATTATTTCTAGTATGTCTGACTTACTCGCTGTATTTCTCGGTCATTGTAGTTTTATGTTAAGACAAATTGATCAAGTTAGTTACTGATGATACATAGAGATACCAGGAACGCATGTTCTTTATGAGTAGGCCGATGTATTTGTTAGGATGTTTGTTAGTTGTTACTGTGTCTGACTTACTCGCTGTTTTTTTCTCGGACATTGTAGTTTTATGTTAAGATAAATTGATCAAGTTAGTTACTGATGATACGTAGAGATACCAGATACGCATGTTCTTAATGAGTCGGTCGATGTATTTGTTAGGATATATGTTATTTTTAGTATGTCTGACTTACTCGCTGTATTTCTCGGACATTGTAGTTATATGTTTATTTTCTTCTATTCTGGTCAAGTGACTTGCTTACGATACATAGAGAGTGGCCGTGACGGGTGGGGGAAGAGGGGAGGGATCGACCGGACTCAGGCGGTGTCCAAACCGCAAATGCTAATGAGCGATTTTATCTCTTGATGTGTAGTCACACAATGATCTTATCTCGAGATAAGAACATCTTGGGGAATTCAGTTGCTATACGATATCTTTTTGCTTTTATTTACGTGTGCTTACGTACGGATTAGGTCTTTTCGATTCCGTATACGATTGGAATATTTCGCGCGGTAGGTGTATATATTACTATGTTTGTTATTGAATGACTCATTTGAATAGATGTTTTTACTACTCAAACCTAATTTAATAGGATATTCGATGTAGTTATGCAAGAAATAGGGGTATTTATTAGGAGAGTTTAGTTAGTTGTGCTTTATTTGACTCATTTTTAGAGGATGTTTGATGGAGTTTTTAGCGGTGAGATGCTTGATGTTGAATATAGGTTACGAACATTTACAGATTCTAACATGTTCATGTTGACGTGCTTC
>SDVV010012699.1:0-15363 GCA_016164225.1 Gammarus roeselii | reverse complement strand
TATTCAAATATATATATGTTGATACATCTATCCATATATATATATATATTTATATATATACATGTTTAAATATTATGTATATATGATTAGTTAACGATTAGGATAGGCTTAGGTCCTGGAATTTTTATCGTAAAATATTTCTACTTGTGCGAGCGCACATCCTGTTTCTGTGTATGAACATAGTTCAAAATTTCACTGAATATTTAATAAGGTTTATATTCTGCTCGGTTGGTGACTACCTAATATGGGTGGACTGGGTGAGAATATGAAACGCTGGGTTCTACCATGACAATTTTATCTGCTCGAAGTCCAAATCCGACTTTTTCTAGCATCATCAAGAAAATGCTCATTGCACGATTTCAAAATTCAGCACAAAATTTTGAAATACATTCATCAACATGATTGAACAATTACAATTGTATTGAAATAAAACTATTTAGTGTGTAACGCTGTCGTATGATCTGCTGTCAGATATTCCAAAGAAAAAGAATTCATTCATTGTTGTCATCGCGGTGTTTCTGTAGTTGGCTAGGGTGCACGTTGTGTAGATCCGAAGAATAACGTTGCCTTCTACTTGTGAATTCATATTTCAGCATGTCTCGTGGAACTAGTGCTGGATTTGATAGACATATTACTATATTTTCACCGGAAGGTCGTTTATATCAAGTTGGTGAGTTATAATAACATGTGCCCCCTCCAGAATCTTCACGACCTTACAGATCTGCAAGCTAGTATCCAGACTGCAAAGGTGACACGGTTGACAAAATTATATTGAAAATCCACCAGGAGAAGGCTGTGACTTATGTTGATAAATTGCCAGGGGGCCCCTACAGTGTGCAGAGTAGAGGTAGGCCTACTCGGTAGTGAAGATTTTACAAATTGCTCTGAATGGTATATTGGCAATGCATTCTGTGGATACACCATTAAATACAAAAATATTTCATACAAAATCTTCTTGGTGACGGTAGTTATTGAGATGGTGCAGTTCTATTCCATGGGCTAGTCAATGTATAGTGTTGACCGGGATGACTCCGCACATTTGCTGCATACTTCAAAATAACTCACAAAGGACATGGCTGAGAAACTCTGTATATGCTGTGTGTATAGCTACTATTATGACCATGATGCAAGCACTGTAAGTTTCAACATTCTATCATAAACTAAAAAAAAGTTGTTGATGAAAAACCATGTGGCAAGCTGTGGCCTCTAATCAGGGGTGCTTTCCCGCACCCCTATGTATCAATAATTGAAGCGTTAATTAAAAGTTGAGAGTTACAATAGAAAGTGAATGCTTATTTTAGTACGTATAAAATAGTTGCTTGAAATAAAATGTGGCATAAAGTATTACATCTGACAGGTCTTTTTGATGCTCTTTTTTTTGTTACAGTCATACATGACTGTCGAAGTTTTTTTTTTCCAATTTAACTGCAAGACCTGACAGGGGAATCTGCATTACTTTGCGTTAGGACTCAGGTGGAAAATGGAAGCAACTACTACTTCTACTACATCTCAGCGGTGGAAACAAAGTTTTTCTTCAATAATTGTAAATTAAGTTCACTGGAAGTTATTTCTCCACATCCTGAACTAATTATGACTCTAAAGTATCAGATAATGAGCAAATATCATGAAAAAAATTCATTTGATGATGCTATACACAAGTAAAAAATGTATATTTCCAATGCTATAGCTAACTAATTGCATTAACATGAATACAAGGCATGCTAATCAGTTTACATTATCTGCACTAAGGCTCACTGACTGGCAGTCATTTGGCAGTGAAAGTCACTGGTGTTTTTTTCAAATTTGCTTAGAAAAGTTGCTGCTGAAACTGCGCCTGCAGCCTTACTCTATGCCCTAATTGCCAGATTGCACAATTGGGCACGGGGTTGAGAACATTACGTGCGTTTTCATTGCCGAATATTAAGAACCAAACCAGCTGTGCGCCTCAGAAACTGAGATCCGCATACTTGGAACCTTGCATGCGCTTGCAGAGTATGTTTATAGAATTACGTGCGCTACTATCACAGACACTGACAAATATATACTAAACGGAGAGCTAGAGGTGCGAGCGCCGCGTAACAAACTGCAGAATTACATGTGTGTAGAGTTTGAAATGACCGCACATAGACCCAAGCGTTTTTCACCAACCAGGCGTCCTACAAAACAGAATGTAACATCTAGATGATACTCTTTCTTATGGTAGTTATAAATTATAATTAACAATCATTGTCAGTTCTTATTAAAAATTGCTATTACTAACAATGCAAAATTTTGCACTTCTACTCCGCTGTCTGTTCCATGAATGTTGCAGCAAACTTGTTTACATAACGTGTATGACGTTGGTGTTTGTTTTCATCTAATGTCAAAATGCAGTAATGTTAAATTGTTGTTCAAACCATGCAAGGCGTAATTGAATATTACAGTTTAGCTATTGTTGCATTCATTCTAAACGCTGATGCGCTTCATCTTGGTTTATATTGCCGTTGTATTGTGAATTGTCAATTTTTTATTCTCTCGCCAAAAAATGTGATATTGGTTTTTGTTCGTTTCTCTCAGTAACCGTTGACTGTTTGGTCAAAGAAATAAGTAGTTCTTCAATGATGGTGATGCGCAGTGGTCAGGAATCTCAGTGTCAGCTTGAATTATTATGCTATGGAAGAAAATGCGTGCTTAAAATTTTAGCACAACAAATATTTTTAAAAAATTGTTCACGTGCGATGTACTGTCTTCGCGTGCGATATTTTGAAAGGTGTCTTCACGTGCGCTACATCTCAAGATTTCACGTGCGCATCGCATATTTTTTATCAATGTTCTCGTGTGCTGCCTGCCAAATTGTGCAAACTGGCCTAATTGCAGCCGAGCACTTGAACTAAGTATTGTTGCCAAGTGTGCAAGTAATGTCTTTGTATAATGAAATGTTATTGCTGTGTGTGTACCGATATTACTTTGGCAATATTTTTTTAGTTGACAGTTAGGATGGATTCTCTACCCTATGAGAAGAGCAGGTGATCCAGATTGCACAATTGGGCACGGGGTTGAGAACATTACGTGTGTTTTCATTGCCGAATATTCAGAACCAAACCAGCTGTGCGCCTCAAAAGCTAAGATTGGAAAAGGGAAGCAACTACTACTACTACTACATCTCAGCAGTGGAAACTAAGTTTTTCTTCAATAATTGTAAATTAACTTCACTGGAAGTTATTTCTTCACATCCTGAACTAATTATGACTCTAAAGTATCAGTAAATGAGCAAATATCATGAAAAAAACTCATTTTGATAATGCTGTACACAAGTAAAAAATGTATATTTCCAATGCTATAGCTAACTAATTGCATTAACATGAATACAAGGCATGCTAATCAGTTAACATTATCTGCACTAAAGCCTGCAGCCTTACTCCATGCTAGACCTTTGCGTGCGCTTGCAGCGTATGTTTGTAGAGTTCATGCGCCACTGTCAAAGACACTGACAAATATATACAAAACGGAGAGCTAGAGATGCAAGCTCCGCAAAACAGACTGCAGAATTACATGTGTGTGGAGTTTGAGATGACCGCACATAGACGCAAGTGCCTTTCACCAATCAGGCGTCATTCAAAACAGAATGTAACATTTAGTTGAAACTGTTTCTTATGGTAGTTATAAATTATAATTAACAATGCCTGTCAGTTCTTATTAAAAATTGCTATTACTAACAATGCCTAATTTTGCACTTCCACTCCGCTGTCTTTTCCATGAATGTTGCAGCAAACTTGTTTACAAAACATGTGTTACGCCGGTGTTCGTTCGCATCTATTGTCAAAATGCAGTAATGTTGAATTGTCGTTCAAACCATGGAGGGCGTAATTCAATATTACAGTTTAGCTATTGTTGCATTCATACCAAACGCTGATGCGCTTCGTCTTGACTGATATTGCCCGTTGTATTGTGAATCGTCAATTTTTTATTCTCCCGCCAAAAAATGCAATATTGGTTTTTGTTTGTTTCTCTCGGTAACCGATGACGATCCGGACTGTTCGGTCAAAGGAATTAGTAGTTCTTCAATGATGGTGATGCGCAGTGGTTTGGAATCTCGGTGTCAGCTTGGATTAATATGCTATGGAGGAAAATGCGTGCATGATGATGAAATTCTAGCACAACAAATATTTTTTGAAAAATTGTTTACGTGCGATGTACTGTCTCTGCATGCAATATTTTGAAGGGTGTCTTCACGTGTGGTTCATCTCAAGATTTCACGTGCGCATCGCATATTTTTTATCAATGTTCGTGTGCGCTGCCTGCCAAATTGTGCAAACTAGCAGGTGATCAGAAAGGTGTGCTTAACCCGCTGCCGTCATAAAACAAGTTTGTACCAAGCCGTATCACATGTAAATAATGGTATGCAATAGAGCAACAAGCAGAAGCATTTTGCCTCATGCTTTTCTGGTTCACATCAAAGGGGTTTACGCTTGCCACGTTCTAACTCATTTTGCTTGTGAAAAGGCAACACCATTCGGTGCCCCCTACTGGTGAATGTGACAAACATAATTCTGTGGTGTCATGCCTGTCACATTAGCAATTGCTGTATTAACACAATTAGCTATGCCAACGATATGGTCCTACTGCTTGAAGATTCGGAGACCAAAATGTAAATGACAGGTTGGCCTTTTCAAAATATGTTTGCCACTCGGGTTAAAAAATATGTACCGTACAATTACATACCAGTCTGCAGAAACCCTTTTGGCTGTCTCCGAATTTCAATTATGGAGTCGAATCCGTTGCTGCATTACCCACAGATGCATTGCCGTCTCCTCGAAGTTCATGTTAAACTGTTGCCATCTCTGCAAAGTTCATGTTGAACCGTCGCCTTCTCCGCACAGCTTTTATTAAGTGTTGTCAACAAACAATCATGACAATTAGATAAGTAAGTACCTGATGCCCTATGCCTCTTGCCACAGCCCCAACGCCAGGGCAGGTCAGGACAAGAAGTCAAACCTGCAGGGCACAGGAAGAAAGCAAGAGAGCACAGGAGGCAAGCAAGGCATGCGCCAGTCACAAAGTGCAGACACATGGAATGGCAGGTGAAGACTATGCAACTGGAAGTGTGCATGCCAGTTACAAGGAGAAAAACAATAAAAAGGTAGCATATACACGCATAAAGCTACACTCAAACCTAATAAACATACAACACAAATATTTCCACAAATGCACAAAACTAAACATGATGAACAAGCAATCTAAAAGAAGACAACTGTACATAATCAGTCACCAAAGAAGACAATAAAAGAAGAAATAAGAAGACTTCAGTCATATTAAAAAAAGAAAATCTGTGAAATTGATGACAGAAGACCACTTTTCAAACAAGCAAGTGTAGGAGCATAAACAACTTCAGCAGGTAAGAAATTCCTCAAGGCTTTTTGTCTACAATCAAAGAAACGCTTTCTCACATCCGACGCACATTGTAGAGGATGAAGTTTAAATCCATGCCTGCGGTTACAAGCATCAAGAACAGCAGTAAACATTCCTGACAAGCCCACATCAACCCTGCCTCCAGCACAATCCTCAGCAAATGCTTTGTAATCTTTTATGAGCTCGGATCTTACCAGCCTCCCATAAATTAGAAACAAATTTAACCTAGACAGGCAACTTGCATGAGACAAATCTGCAAGTCCATCAACCTCCTTAGTCCAACAATGCTGAACTGACTCCAGCATCCTTGGATCAGCAACAAACTCCAAATTCCAAACACAGGAGATACCATGAAATCAGAGCTCCTATTAACAGTGGACCTCAGTAAGTTGTTAGCCAGGCCCAAAGCTTTTTTTTACCACAGCATGAATATGGTTATGAAACTTTAACTGGCATCAACAAGAACACCAAGGTCTCTATGAGACTCTACAAATGACAAAAGATAACACCCAAATTGTACTGAGCCACATCACCTAACTTCAACCAGTCAAAGTTTCCCCCAAATAAATGCAACACCACACATTAGCTGGCATTTAATTTCAGGTTCCAAGAAGAGGCCACATCATGGATTAGATTTAAATCCCGTTACAGTGAAGAAACACCTTGATTAATTTCACCCAAACTCTTCCTAGAGAACTGCAAGTACAACGTATACTTGAATTCCTAATAAAGGGGTGAATAAATTGCCAATGAGTGGACAAAAACCAAGATTATTTCAATGTTAAATATTAAAGTTTCAAGTCTTCCAAGAGAGGGGCCTTCTATGACGCTATTTTTATCAAAATTGCAATTGGTGGTAGCTACACACGACTCACCAAATAGGAACTTTTTGCAATTCATTTTTGATATCACTTCACTGATGTTTTACATTTTGAAGTTACATAAACTCCTAAAATCCCATTACTAGGATGTTTAAATTAAATTGTGAAATCAGATTTTGGTGTTCATAGTACATCCCCTAAAAATTATACCAGTTGAATTGTTGATCACATGTAGGTATCAATAAAATAATTCTAATAAAGCATAGTAAGCGGCTATGCCAACCGATGACTTCATTGTAGATACCTCCAGAATTTTTTTGTGTTCTGAATTTTTTTGAATGTATATTTTCTGGAATTAGTATAGAAGAAATCATTTCAATAGCTAGCTATATAGGGTCAACCTGGGTGACTCCCCGCATTTTGTGCAAACTTTGAAATAACTTGATAAGTACTTGGCCGAGAAACTTTGTATTTACGGTGTGTATAGCTACTATAATGATCATGAAGCACCGTAAGTTTCAACATTCTATCATAAACCAGAAAAAAAGTTCTTTACAAAAAACCGTGCGGCGAGCTATGGCCCCCAATCCGGGGTGACTTCCCGCACCAAATGGGATACCTTCCCGCACCCCCTAGTTATCAATAATTGAAACGCAAATTAAAAGTTTGAGAGCGCCAATCCAAAGAGCATGCCTATATTAGTATATTTCAGTTGCTTAAAATAAAATGTGATGTAAAATATTACGTCTGTGACAAGTGTTTTTGCTGCCCTCATTGCTGCCGTCATACCTGACTGTCGAAGGATTTTTTTCCTGATTTTGCTGCGGGAAACGAAGTTTTTCTTTGATAATTGCGATCCAAATTTACTGAAAGTCATTTCTCCACATCCTAAACTAATTATGACTCTAGAGTATCAGTAAATGAGCAAATATTATGAAAAAATGATCATTTTAATAATACGATAAAACATGGAAAAATTGTATTTAGTCAATTATATAGCAAACTTATTGCATTAACATGAATACAAGTCATGCCTGGTAAGAGTTTGTTATCGTGATATGAAAATGTGATAAAAAAATATTGTTCCTGGGCATTAAACATAAGTTAACCCTTAGGCCTAGACTTGTCACCATGTGTTATAAACATTGAGTCATTATAAAATTAGTTATGAATTTTGAAATTTTGCTGTGGTGTCATTATTGTGGGTCATTTACTTCCAGATGTCATTATATGTGCTAAAAATTGCATTTAACTATTTTTCATTGAAGAAAAACGAAGATATTTAGCTAATAATAAAATAGGTGCGGGGAATCGCCCCCAATTGTTTTTTCACCTGGGGCGACTCCTCGCAGTTGTATATTTGTATGCTATCTACAAAAGTTAACATTTCTTTCCAAAATCCTTCCCACTCAACAAACTACATCATATTCCGAGTATCACCACAAAATTTGGTCCTAATCCAATGGGAACTCGTGTCAGACACAGCATCAAAGTTTGCGGAACGTCAATTTTTCCGAACCAAAATGATCAGGGACCTGAAAAACACAACTTCACTTTGGCGATTTTTCATAAATTCTGTGCACATATCAAATTTCTATAAGTAGCTGATACTTACTAACAAAGACCTGCTCTTTCAAGCCACCTAGTCAAACTGTGACATTTCCAACATCTTGGTGCCCAAAAGGGGGGTGCGGGCAGTAACCCAGTGTTTCCGACCGCGGGGAGTCACCCCGGTCAACGCTAGGTAATATAACATAACCTCAGTTGATCTTTCAAACTTAAGGTTGATATAATTTAGAGCATAGCTAGCTACTGATGAGTGATGTTTGTTGGGTCCCTCTTTGAGTTGGATACAGTAGCTGTGTGAAGTTACACTATTTATCCTGTGCATCTGATCTGCCAATTAGCATTAGCATAGTAAGCAGAAGAGATACAACTAGCTATGGTTCTTCATATAGCAGTAACTAAACTCAAAGTGCCCCATGAAAAGGTTTATTTGATTCCATTCCATTTTCATGGTAATTCCCTCACATTTTTTGCAATCTTAGCTATTCTTGGTAATTCACATGTTTTTTTCTGATAATTCTCATGTAGCTACTTGGCTACATGATAACATTAAGGTATTTTCATGATCAAGATAAATTTGCTCTGCCTGATTTCCCTAGTAATATTTTTTTCTTGCTATATATAATTAATTGTTTTTCTTCTCTTTTCAGAGTATGCTTTCAAGGCAATCAACCAGCCTGGGCTAACATCTGTTGCATGCAAGGGAGACGACACTGCTGTGTGCGTGACGCAGAAGAAGGTTCCAGTAAGTTACTCCTATAGCTAGCTACTTTACTTGTAGGTAACTACAGGTAGAGTGTTCAGCACAGAGTAGCTATAGTCTGCATGATCTGCCAACATTTATCTCAGTAGGGTAGGCCAGTGAGGGTACTAGGAAGAAAGCTATAAATTTCCAACATGAAATTTGAGGTAACTACTTACCATGTCACAAGTTTTTAGGGATTGTTTCAGTTGTTCATCAGCTAACCATTAGCTACCTTCTTAGTTTTCACTTTGTAGATCATGTTTAGCTAGTGCATAATCTTTAAAAATATGTCATCTCTTGTGGGTGATATCTATATGCTTGTTAAATATTGTAGCTACTTTATTAATTTGCAGGACAAGCTTCTGGACCCCTCAACTGTCACACACATGTTCCAGCTCACCAAGTCTGTCGGATGTGTCGTCACAGGCATGCACGGTCTGTATGTAGCTACCAGCTACACTTTTTTGGAACTTGAAGTGGTTCTGTAAATCGGATTTAAGAATTTAAGTGAATTTTTGAGAGGGCTTGTCATTTTGCAATGATTTTTTCAATGGGAGTTCTCATGGTATTGTTTGTTTTTACTCTGTAAAAAATTAACTTGATAATTTGGTAGAAAACTAAATGTATAGGTACTGAAAAAAACATCCCTTTTTGCTGCACCCTCCTAATAAATAAATTAATACCAATTTCTAATATAGCTACAAATGAAATTAAATAAGTACCAAAAACTGCTATAGCTGCTACAAGTTTCAGTGAATGAATGATTTATTGTAGCTAGCAAAGAAACCAGCTGTCAAACTGCCCGCTACTACCGGATATTCGGATCTGGCTTATCTGGCTGGATCTGGTTTATCCTAGTTTAAGGTTTTTTAAAGTAGAGATGGGGAGGAGGAAGACAGGTTGTTATTGCTGCAGTTTACCTTCATTTTCCATCTGGGATGTGGGAAGTCCAGCCAGCACACCCCCCACGCCCCCAAAGCTCACTGACACATGTATGTTGCAACGTGGGGGGTCGAGATGGGTGACTAGCTTAGGGGCAAGTTGAAGATTTTAATTGACTGTGGGTTGAGTGAGTCAATTTGTTAATACCCATGCAGAATAATATGGCTTTTATGGACGCCAGAACATTGGGAAAGTGCCTAAATTGAATGCGGCAAGCAAAGCTGATTGAGTTCCAGCAGACATTGATGGAGGAATGTGACGTTGTGCAAGAGCAAAGACCGTAAAATGTTGAGGAAGAATGCAAGATGTTCAGCAATGCAGTGGAGAGATGTCTGTTGGGCGGGTGTAGGAAAAAGAATTAAATTGGCTGTGGCGTGGAAGCGAAGTGTTTTTTCTATTTATAACACCTAATTTGATTTGCAATGTCTGCCAAATTATTCGCTTGAAAAAAATAGTTTTGAGGACTGGTTGCAGGAAAGGTCAGTGGTGGCTTACAGAGAGCTGGGAAAAGAGGTGAAGCATGTACTGAGGAGAGCAAAGAAGAATGCTGATGCAAGGCGGGATAGGCGATTGTGCACAAATTTCAAGAACATGAAGATGTTGGAAGAGGTGACAGAGGGAGAAAGGGGAAGGAGGAGATGGTGGTTGTTATTGCTTTGTTATTTGTGTTGCTTAGCCCTAGCTCAACCTGTTGTTGACGAGCCATGGCCGACGCATTGCCTAAAAACCGGGATATACACCAACATGTGCATGTTGTGAGTATTATGACTGGTGCAGGCCTCTTTATTTGACCACCCCTCTGAAACAATTGATGCTGTTCCGTGGGCGCTCTCACAGTGCACGCGCTGACGTGATGTTATGATTGTATTTGCCAGGTGCAATAGCTGGGTACGGGGTCACGGTGTAGTCGACTATATAGGGCTCACCCCAGAACTGCAGATATAAATTGGATTTGGAATGGGCTAACCGTGTCTATGTTGGCATGACGGGATGCCCATGTGGTGCCCGCACTTCAGCCTCAACAGGTGACCCTTGTCACCCAGAGTCAGCCCCCATCTCCTCTACGTTCATTTTCGGTGGGTGACAGTAGGACCATATTGGCCGTATGATCAACCAGTGCAAGAGCTGTCATGTGAGTGTGTATGTTTATGTAGAGATGTGTTGTCTCTTGGTTGGGGAATGGTTGTGTCAAGGGCACCGAATTTCTGCCGGTGTGTTTTATATATTTTGGCAAGGGTTTGACATGGGTTCATTTGGTGTTGGAAGTGATGGGCCACGTCCACTACCTTGCTGAAGAATTGTTTCGGGTAATGGAAGATGTAGATGGTCAGCTGTTGTTGGAGAGCAGTGACTGATGTACTGAAGAGATCTTCTTAGTTTTTTGAGGAGTTGTTGAATGGTAAACATGCCAGAGACGCCGAAATTGTTGTTGTGAGCAGTATACATGAATGCTGGGTTTGGAAACAGAAATTGTAGCAGCCATTACTTGGGAAGAGGTGCAGGAGGCAGTAGAGGTGATGACAACAGGAAAAGCCCTTGGTTTGGACGGCGTAGCAATTGATTGCTTGAAGTAGGGTGGAGTAATGGTAGCCAAATTATTTCTGAGGTTGTGAAGGATATGCAGATCAGATTTTTGCAGCAAGATAAGTCAATGAGAAGTATCTTGCAAAGAGAAAACATATGTTCTGGCCTTCATGGATCTGGGGAAGGCCTATGATAGGGTCAACAAAGACTTATTATTGGGGAGTTAGGTTGATTTGGAGTGGGTTGAAATTTGTGGTCCAGAGTTTCTATGTTGGGAGTTGAGCATGCATCAGAGTTAGGAGTGGGATTTGTGCTTGATTATCTGTAAAGACTGGACTGAGTTTCGAGTCGTTGGGAGCAGTTGGAGAGTTAACAGCTGTCAGTTGCACTTTATGGGAGGATTGGACACTGATGGCAGATTCAGAAAAGTTGTGTAGGTTAGTCAGGGTGTTGAAAGGTCCAGAAAATACGGGAAAACCCTAGGATTTTTCTCCATTTATGGGAAGTCCAGGAAAATTCCAGGATTTTTTTAGATAGTCCCAGATGTACGAGAAAATTTGTGTGTTGTTTCCGAATTAAAACCATAGAGAAAGGCTAGGTAATTAGTATGGCTGAAGGGGAGGTGGAGGCCATAAGGGAATATAATTAATTTGATTATCTATTTCTGGTATTAGAAGTGTATATATATTTACTTTATATTTTGTTAGTGATCAAAGTAATTTGTAACTGTAATTGGAGATTTTTTGCTTATATAGCTAGCAGGTTGCAGTATAGATGCCACCTGAGAGGTTTTTTTACTCATGGCGTTTTATGGGCTTGCCTTTTTACTATTTAAGAGACCAGCCAGAATGACTCATTTGGGGTCAGGTAGGTTTGAAACTATATATTGAGTCTGGTTGAGACAAGGTGACCTGGGGAACGGGGGGTACTCGTGGGACTCAGGAGACACCAGGTTTCGGGAACCCGGGGGTACTTGGAAGACAGGAAAATTTGGGGGGACCTCCTTGGACTCTTCTGAGGCCCTTTGGGACACCCTTGAGACACTTTGGGATCCCCTTGAGACACTTTGGGATCCCCTTAAGAAACTTTGAGATCCCCTTAAGAAACTTTGGGACCCTATTGAGGCCCTTTGAACTTTGGCACCCTTGCTTCCCCCTCCCCATGCTGTAAAACATATAGCTACACAGAAAAATTTGAGTATGTGAAATTCTTGAGTAGAATAATTGGCTATTACAGTCCACGGATTACTGGCACAGAGAGGGAGAGCCAGGTCGAGGTGCGGTGAGATTAGTCTAAACACGTTGAGGCAAGTCGAATTGGGTGCAACGAGTCGAGACCGGCCGAAATGATTCGAGGCGCGCCGTGATGAGCTGAGACGAGAGGACTCAAGGGACCCGGAGAGCACAGGGGACTTCGGTTATCCTCCGGGATCCATCGGGCTCTTTTGGGTCTCGAGGGGCCTCTGCTTCCCCCCTATCCCCGTTAACAATAAGTGTGGTGTAAATAATCTGAGCAGTTTTTCAGCTCTTGATGAACCAGCTCTTTCTTCACCTTCCACGATCCACAATTTGCCATCTAAAATAAGGCTAATGTATTTGTGCGAGAGTTTCTGTTTGGAATTTTGTAAGCGCCTGTTTTTTCAGTCCGTGCTCGCTCGCGCGTGCGCGGACCATATGTAATTTCAGTTGTTGACCTTTACCGCGTAACTATAAACCTTGTGGTGCGTTATGGTCTGAGTTGATCTGATCCGTGAAGCTGTGGACCTTCTACCAATTTTGTCGGTAATATCTGTGCGCACTGGCGTACTTACATATTAACTCATGAGGTTCTGAGGGGTTGGAGGTAAGGCTTCGTTTGGTCTGAACCTTTATCTTGCCCAAATGAAGGAATTTTACTAGAACTGAACTAATCCGCGTAGCTGTAAATTGTAAACATTGTGATGTATTGCTGTCAGATCTTACTTTGTCCGTTTAGCTTGGAAGGAGTGCGAGGTGCGTCTTGCCATCAGCAACCTTTCTTCTGGGGGATTCGGCCTTGCGTCTCTGTCTATGAGAGAAGTTGTTTTCCTACTGTTCCATACTGACCAACTAGATGCATCGTTGCCACCTTAAGGTGGACTTCTATCATAAGTGCTCACAATATTCTTAAATAGCCTTTGCCGTTAAAATGACGTCTATTCTGATGCTTTTAGTTATTTCAATGTCATTTTTTATTGGCAGACCATATGAATTGAATGTCCGCTTGTGTGTCTACAGCTGATTCCAGATACCAGGTCATGGTGGCACAACATGAGGCCAACAACTTCAAGTACAAGTATGGCTACGACATGCCTGTGGACGCCCTCTGTCGCCGCATTGCCGACATCAACCAGGTTTACACACAAAACGCTGAGATGCGACCGCTCGGCTGCAGTGAGTACCTGATGCCTTGGGGGCCGTCCTAGAAATGGTTCACATTGATTTTCTTTCTATGATCGGGGAAAAGGTTCTAGAAAAAAAGCTGCTCAGGTCCTGAGGCTTAGTTAAGCTCCTAACTAAAGTGGTGGTGCAGTTTGAGCACACTACCGTTATTTCCCATGCAAAATCATAAGTGTCATTCATCATTGACCCCTGGAGGAAGGGGATTCGGCTTAGTGCTAGTGTCTGTATCTGTGTATCATTCAAAAGGACTTGGGACCCTGATACCTAAAAAGTGCATTTTCATTCGTTGTAACGCTCGAACAGAATTCGAACTAGTCCTGCATTTTTTAGGTTTTTATAACACTTAGAACATTAAAAAACTCGCGTTGAGCAGCCACTAATAAAGCAAAGAATTTTATTCAAGATCATTTTTGAGCTGTAGGACGTTGGGGATGGAAACAAAGAGAGGGGTGCATGGGTGGTAGATAGTAGTCCTAGCTGTGCTCAATGGAGCTGAGAGTTGGGGTGAGAACACAAGAGAAAAGAAGGTTGAACGTTTTCGAGATGAAATGTTTGAGGAGCATGGCTGGAGTGACGCTGAGAGACTGGATCAATAGCGAGATTTTTCGAATTGAAACTGGTATGAATCAGTTTGAGTCCTGACAGAGTAGATTCTCGTGTTCTGAAATGATTCGGGGACATGGTTAGGATGGATATTTTAGATTGGTGAAAAGGGTGAGGTGAGTGAACGTAACCCGAGAGGTAGACCGAAATTGGGTGAATGAATGGTGTGAAGAAGTTGAGAAGACATGAGTAAGTGGAGAAAGTTTGTAAATGGATTCTTTTTTTGACGCTACCGTGGTGCGCTTTCCCGCCGTTGCGAAATCGTTTAGAAACAGGATGGTCGTTGGTGGGGCGGTCACTATGACGCGGCAAGGGTAAACCAGCCACACTGTCGGGCCCTGCTGCTGACACAGACCGTGGACCGCATGACTCAGATTGTGTGTTGCGGGGTCTTTCGGCTGGACCCCAATAGGGCTAAGTTGTGTGAGTGCGATTGCATGAGAGAAGTGTGAGACGCGCCTTGCCATCGGTCACTCCTCTTCTTGGGTATTCGGCCTAGTGTCCGTATCATTAAAAAAAAATCAAGATAACGCTTGTTTAATTGGGTCACCTCATGCAGTTTCCAAGCTATTACAATATCCATTGCATCATCAACAAGGTATCGTGGAATATTATAAGGCCTCTTTGGCGATTTTTGATACATTCAAAAATAAAATAAAAACGTCTGAAGCTTTTTTGTTATACCGTGGCATGCCGCATGCAATACATCACTTGGAAGCTCTTGTGCCAGAGTTTTAGCTACACTATTAACTGAGAAGTGACCTCATAAAGTATTTGAGAATTCTGTGTTGTGACGCGGAGAGTTTTGATTTGTCCATTCTGTTCCAAAGGTCGCTGGATGGGAGGACGCGCTGCTCTGTGGATGTGTCGAGGAGTTTTTTTTAATGTTCGATGCATTAGTATATAGAATGAGCTGCCTGCTGCTGTGGTCAAGTCTTCTACCATTTCTGCTTTTAAGGCAGAGTTGACTGTGAGTTTATGGGGAATAGGTTGTTTGAGTGCTAGGGTCTTGCGTTCCCAGTCGTGTTGGCGAGTCTGTGGTGTGATTCGTCCTGTTGCTTGTTTCTGGTTTTCTTTCCCTATATATATATATTTATATATATATTTATATGTTTATGTATATGTATTTGCTTTCACAATTTTCTGCTGGGTTGTAGTTGTGTTCTGGTTTCTCATGAGAGTGGCTTTGGGTTTGTTTTCTGGAAGCCAATGCTGCGCATCCCTTCCAGCACCTTCCCGTTGTTGTTCTGCGGAATCTATGTAGGTGCTGGCTGATGCGCATTGCTGTGCTGGCCTCTCCTGGCTCTGTGCACTTGACGACTGAGTATGCTGAGTCCTTGGGGGGGGGGGGGGG
>SDVV010012698.1:0-15364 GCA_016164225.1 Gammarus roeselii | reverse complement strand
GACTAAATATCATACATTTCCATCAAGCTTGAATGAAAATATATAGTTATTGGTTAGAATGACTAGATCTTTGAACCTAACATCGCGTAAAACTGACCCACATTAAAAATGTAACAGATTGAAGTGCATTAGTTCTCTTGTATCCTACCTGCTGAGTCTCATCCGAACATGTAAGAGGGCTATCGATAAATACTGGAATCCAAACATCTGCAGAAGGTTTTTTGCTGGATTAAATTGGAGAAAAATGTATTCAACTGCTTATGATATGAAAAATATACAGCCATAGTGGAGAGATTCATACATATTAATATCATACATAAGTATCCAACTCGATTAAAAATACATAACTATTGGATAGAATAGGTTAAGTTGCCTAGGTATTAATGTATTCGTCATTGTATGGTAACCCAGTTTGCATTCATCAATATTTGGTCTATGTTATCGTACATTGATATATATTTTGCTAATTATGTACCTTAGACATGGTTTATATCCTAGATCTTGTGGATTGCGGACCTTAAAATGCAGATCTGTATGAAAAATTGTTAACGTGAATTTATTCAATATTTGGTAGAATA
Organism: Gammarus roeselii; assembly: GCA_016164225.1. NCBI lineage: Eukaryota > Metazoa > Arthropoda > Malacostraca > Amphipoda > Gammaridae > Gammarus > Gammarus roeselii. The sequence goes on along the minus strand of SDVV010012698.1, from coordinate 14,786 downwards.
GACGAAAATGCTAGGAGCAAAACGTCCAACACTACAAAAAAATCATAACTCAACAGTAAAACCATACATAAATCTTGTTAACTCTTTAACATTCGTAACACTCACTGACGTATGGGGTAAGCTTACATGAACGTTTTGAACACGAAAGTCCACAAACGAGCGATGACCTAACGTTACTCGAAACTGGTCGATATTACTGGACTTGTAACAAGCAAAGTGAAAAAATATATAAATATAAATGTAGACACACAATCTGATGAAGATGTGGTAAAACATCAGGTTCAAATGGATAGATTTGATAAGGATGAAGGTTAAATAAATGAAGAAAAAATACCTAACATAAGTATGAAACGGGTAATAATATGCAATACTTGGTAATTTTAGGTTAGAATGAGTTAGGATTATGACCATCATTACAGACCTTCAGTGAAAACAGGTTGGAGTGGATCTGGTGAACGCTCGAAACAGTCAAATATTCTGAATGGGAAAGCAGTCTCATAACAAAAGCCTGAATTAATCAAAAACTTCTAAGTGGCTGTACTGCAAACAAAATACAAACATTTATAAAAGTAAGACTTGCGGGAATAAGCATGTAGCAAAGACCTGCGATTGGATAACGAAATTGAGATGTACATTCAATAATTGAAGAATTTCAACACTAACATTCAACACAATCCGGTAGAATAGTTCTCCAAGGTAATATGGAACCGGACCCAAATCCATTGTCGAGAGGGGAAACACACCAAATTTTTTAATCATTTCATCCAAATAAGCGTATTTTATACCCTACGTCCCATGAAACTAGGCAAATTTATATCGAATACAGATATATTCCTATGATATCAAATTAAAAATATCCACCAACATCTAAAAAATAGCTAAATAAGATTTTCTACTCTACCCTAAGCAAGAACGATTAAGTATTATATACGGTTTATCCTACCGCACTCAGATGATGAAGCCTACTCCTATATCCGACGTGATCTGGTTCATGACTAAGATTGTATACTAACATAAAAGCCATACCGAAAATAACTGACATTTAACGCTGAGTTAATGTGAAAATGTTATTATATACTATCATACCATTCAAATCTATTATAAATTCCTAGACCTAACTGATGCTATACCTCTGGAAGTACAAATCCAAGCCTACTGTGTCTTAAAAATGAACTCTATAATGCTTTACTAGGTTGCTTCTCAGCAATCTACCACTGATATATAACAAATTTAGAGGTAACTTACAGTCATGATACGATGCCACAGACGTACCTTGCATCTGTTAACCCACCGTCTCTGAACAGCCTCGAACAAAGATACATCCCGTTGAACATGGATGAACTCCAAAATGACAACCAAAGAGTATAAACCACCTCTACACTAGAACCATCCATCCAGTAAATTATCATCTAAACGTTAAACTACACATTTGCTAGGGATCAATGACAAAAATTCCACATAGATGCAGTACGGACTTCACCTCTTAAACATACATTCCTATGATTCTCGTGGAAAAAAAAACATAAAATCAGGAACATTTATAAAATAGCTAAATAAGGTTCTCTACTCTGCTATCATCCACGTAAAAATTGTACTAAGTTATGGTAACCATCCTAGTAAATCGGTTTACTTATACAAACAAGAATAAACAGATTGAGCTTTTGCCTAGGGGATTCTCTAACTCCTCCTAAATATTGAAGAATAGTCGTACAATAAATATACAATGCCCTAACAGCAAAACCAAATTTGTAACAAATCGTCTGATCTATAGCTATAATAACTACGTCATATTGTATCAGGATGAAAGAAGATATATAAAATACTATAAATGAACAAAATGTAACTAAATTAGACCTGAAATAGTGTTCTATAATGTAGATACATACATAATATATTCTGATATTGCATAAATAACCAACAAATTGCATTGAAGATGGAAATTCAACAGAGAACCTACAAAACTGAAAGACCTATACTGAAACTCACGAGATGAAACAAAGCAAGAAGATTAATTCTCTACCATACCCAAAACATACATTAAAAACGTGATGAATGAGAATGAATTATCATTTAACCAAACAAACAAGAAATGTGCATAAGATACCAAGACATGCATGCGACACAACTGAAACCTATAGTAAATACGGTATAGTAGATACAAAAATCTAATGAAAAAACCCACAACTTCTGTCCAAAACAGGGATAAATTAACATCTCTTTAACTAAAGTAACTACGGCTAAATCGTAACCGATGTGTCATATATACATATAAAAACTACTACAATGATGCAACAACCGACCCCCTTATGCCTGAAATAATGTGGAAGCTGCAAGCCTAAAATACTCTAAAATACCAAACTGTATGAGTTACCTGATCGAAATTCCAAAAAACTGCGCAAATTCAACATAAATCAATCGATCAATACTAAGTATATATAACATAATATTTTAACTTACAGTAAATCCATATCGTTCAGGTATTTCCGCTATTAGAAAAACGCATCAATGGAACACTGATATAAATGTTTCAAAACTGGATAATGCAATATGGGGTAGATAGATTCTCGACCGTAGGTGCTGCACCATCCCACAATACATACCTAAACTCGCCAATAATCATACTAATAATCCATACTATTTTTATAGATATATGTATATACATATGAAATAAATAGATGGGGAACACAGAATCTTGCCTGCAATCCTACCTTCAGGCTGGTACAAACAGGAACATTCGCACACTGAGTTATAAGACATACCTACCATACTAATCCTATAAAAGAATATATAATGATGAATGAACAAAACATACAAAATATCCCAAGCCCCCACCGCTACGAACCCAATCAAGCATCGATTGAGTCATTTATACCTCAACTAGATAAGAAAACACACGTATATGTCCACAGAAAAAAAAATATATAGAAACAATAAACCAGCCATAAATATATAACGATAAATACACTCACAACGTAGCAAACGTGACACGGAAACAAATTTATAAGACAAGGAACAGGTAAGAGCAAACTCAGATAATCTTCCAAGAGCGCATCCAACTTTTGCCTAGGGGATCCCTACGCCTCGCCCCATCAGAAATTCGGAATAACACTAATCCTACCAGAACCGAATAAATATATATAACGAGCAATAGATAGTGACCAATTATACTCCACTAAAACCATCTAAAGAAGAAAAAACTTATATATAAATACAATGAAGATCATAAATACAGTACAAATTAAAGTGTTCATAACATTAACCTTGCCAATCAAGGCCGTAAGCCTGCTTCCATCCCGCCGTTCCCCCTTTCGTCCCCATCCCCCTTCCGGTCTTCCCTCCCTCCCCCCGTCCGTTAGCTGACTCGGGCACAAAACCAGTTCCGGTACCCCCCGCCGCCCACCCCCCTCGCTTCTGCGCTAACTCCGTACGGACCGGTTGAGTCAAACTTGCATGCATCGCGTCCTACCCCGGCCCACCAAAACTAATTCTTTTATCCCTTTCTATAATCCTTCACATCCGCGTTTCGCGGCCCTTACTACTACTGACACTGGGCCGAAATCCCCCAGCCAAGGGGGTGATCGACGGCAAGGTGCACCTCACACTCTCATACACTCACACTCGCACACCTTAGCACTTTTGCGCAAAAGGGTCCGGCCGGGGACCCCGCAACACACCCTTCAGGTCTTGAGTGCGGTTCGAGGTCAGTGTCGGCAGCAGGGCTTGACAGCGTGACTGGTTTACCCCTGCCACGTCATGATGACAGCCCCCCCCCCTTCCCACAACCATCCCGTCTCTCAACGATAAGTTTAGGGCGGGAAAGCACATCACAGCATCGTCAAACTTATCCGTTCACAATCATTCTCCCCTCACGCTTATCCAGTGCACACTCTCTCGCTACCTCCACACTCACGTTTCTCCTTCCAAACGCCTGCTTCACACCATCCATTCACCCAAACTTCGGTTTCCCTCTATGCCTACGTCCACTCGCCGCTGATTTCAACACCTTTTTCACCAATCTCCGTTCATCCATCCTCACCATGTGCCAGAACCATCTCAGAAACATGCAAAACAACTCTGTCCTCTAACTTCTTCATCATCCCGTTCTTATGCGAACCACGTCTTTAGTGAACCTGTCTCTCAGCGACACTACAGTCATGCTCCTCAAACATTTCATCTCGAAAACATTCAACCTTCTCCTCTCTTCTGCTCTCACCCCCCAAGTCTCAGCTCCGTACCGCACAGTTAGAACAACGACACCCTCAAACAGCCTCCTCGTTGCTTCCATCCCCAGCGTTCTGCAGCTCATACCGCTTCTCAGTGCACCCAACACTTTACACCCTTCCTTCACTCGCGACTTTACCTCAATTACCACTAATTCAGTCTTCTTCACATGGGAGACCAGATACTTAAACACTGAACTTCTTCCAACAACTCTTCATTTAGGAGGACACTAATTCTGCTCGCACCAACAGTCCTCGAGCATTTCATTACTTTACTTGTACCCACGTTCCCTCGAAGCTTCCTCCTCTCACACACTCTACCAAACTCAGGCGCTATTCTACATAGCTTCTCCTCTGAATCCGCAACCAGGGCCGTATCATCCTCAAATAGCAACTGTCTCAACTGCCAACTCCGCCCATTTGCTTCCAACAGCTCCAAGCCACGACCCAGAACATTCACGTTCACCTCCCTGACCACTCCATCCATATAGATATTGAACAGCCAGGGAGACATTACGCAGCCTTGTCTCCGTCCCACTTTCACTGAGAACCAATCACTCACCTCGCTTCCCACTCTGACACATGCTCGGCTGCCAATAAATGTCCGTCCACTCCATACAAACGCAACACCCTATGCAGCGATTCCCTGTCAATCTTGTCGTATGCCTTCTCCAGAACCATGAATTCCCACAACACGTCCTTTCCTTTTGCAAGGTACTTCTCACATTCTTGTCTCACTGCAAAAATCTGATCGCCCTCTGTTACTCCTAAAACCACACTGTTCCTCTCCAGTTGCGCAGTCCGTACAGTCTCTAATCCTTTTGATTAGCTCTCTCCCACACAACTTACCAGCTACACTTAACAGACTGATACCTCTCGAGTTGCAACAATCATTTTTATCTCTCATGTCCTTATACAGCGGAACATCGCAGTCATTGCGCCACTCAATTGGTACCACGCCTGCCACAAAACACAAGTCTAGTAACCTCACCAACCATTTGACAATCGTTACGCCACCCGTTTTCAGGCACTCGGTCGCAACGCCATACAAACCAGAGGCTTTTCCTGCTTTCATCACCTCCACCGCCTCCTGCACCTCTTCCCTGTGTCCACCACAAGTCTTTCTCCCAAAACTGGCATCCGAACACCAATACCCACTGCAACAATGTCAGCCTCTCTGTCATCCTCGACATTCTACAACTCGTCAAAATACACGGCCCACCTCTTCCATACATCGCCACTTTCCAACAACAACTGGCCGTTTTCATCTTTCACAACTTCCTCCTTTCCGGTCTCTTACTTTTTCACCCTCTTCACCCCTTTCCAGAACATCTTTTTGTTCTCCTCAAAATTCTGGCACAACCGTCTGCCTCACCTGGCATCTGCGTCCCTTTTGGCTCTCCTCACCATCCGCTTCACCTCGTTTCTCCTCTTTTTAGAGCCTTCTTATGTCACCACCGACTTCACCTGCAACCACTCCTCAAACGCTCCTCTTTTCCGTGCCACAGCCAGTTTAACCTCTTCGTTCCACCACTCGGAATCTTTCATTCTGCACCCACCCACACGGCGCGCACCGCACACATTCTTCGCACATCTCAGCAACGCATCTCTTAACGTCTCCCATTCTTCCTCCACATCTCTTAGTTCCTGTTCTCTCACGTTGTCATATGCTTCTCTCAACGCCTGTTGGAACTCCTCAGCTATGCTTCTCACATTCAACTCACTCACTTTCACGACCTCTCTCCCTCCTCCCACTCTTTTGTTACCATTCCACCTCTGCTCCACTCGTAATCTAGCTTCCACCAGTAGATGGTCAGACAGTACTCCACCCTCCCCTCTCAACACCCGCACATCCAGCAGCCTCCCCGCCACTCTCCTCGATATCAGCACAAAATCCATCAGCGCTTTCTCCACTACTGCACCACGGACCATCATTACCCACGTGTACTTGTGGATATTTCGCTTCTTGAACAAACTGTTCCTGGCCACCAACTCCAGCTCCATGCACAGACCTATCAGATTTTCTCAACTGTCATTTCTACCGGGGACGCCATACCTTCCTATCACATTTTCACCACTGCATCTCCAACTCTCGCACCAAGGTCAGCCAGTACAAACATTGAATTGACCTCCAAAACTTTCAATATACTCACGCAGGTCAGTCCAGAATTGTTCCCTCTCCTCCTCACTCCTTCTGCTACCTGGACCATGTGCACTCACAAATACCCATCTTTCTACGCCTAACTTCCTGTGGAGACCTCCTTCCACTCGATAACGCTACTAGCCAACCGATCACTATATATCAAAAAAAGGCCTTCTCGCGCCCAACCTTCCTTTACTGCAGACTTTCTTCCATTTACCACACCAAACTCACATTTCGTCTCACTCAGCGCCAACACATCAAACTTCCTCCTCATAAACATCTCACCTATCTCCCTCGTCTTTACATCATTCGTACTACAGCTACGCACATCCACACTTGCAATATGGAAAATTTAACTAATGTAGTCGCGATCTAGCCGAATCCCAAAAATAATGTATACCATTACATAGTTGGATATGATTTGGTAGTGGAACGAGGAACAATAATAATAATGATACCTAACCGGATCTGCAGTCCTGGCAAAGTTACGATAGCCACTGACAGCACATTCTGCCTATTAGAGTCCAGGGTATATGTAGGAGTGCACCAATTGACTTTATTACCAATTAGTGGGTACAACCATTTATCTTTTCAGGAAGGGTGTCTCTTATGTAATAATAATTACAATTATAATCTTTATTGAAGCACTCGATGGTTACAACAAAAAACAAGTTTAACAAAAACTTTCCTACCAAGAGATTCAAATTACTTCCCAAAAAAGCACGCATGAAGACAGATCAAGATTGAAATACACGACAGCAATTTCTTGATTGAGTTAGAGAAAAGCGTGCCTAAAATACTTTTCGTGTCTCTTTCCAACATGTCTTGCTGTCGATGAAAGAGTAGTGATCTCTTTCTAACTGGAATGGTTCGGAATGGCGTTTTTTTTTTGTAAAATTACGACCGGCGACCGCCCAAATCTGTACAGATGCCGGGTTTGGAGTCTTGAATCAGTTAGAAAAGTAGCTCGAAAATGACTTCAGAGCGTTGCTAGCGAAGAAAGAATATACATGCACGTGGCGGCAAGCATTGCATTGGCTTGGTTAGATATTTTCTTCAAAAAATTACCGAATATCTTAGTCCGGTACAGTTAATTTATGACGATTGCCTGTGAACATTAGGAACAGTCAGGTACACTAAATACCAGGACGATTGCCTGTGAATATTAGCATTAGTCAGGTTCACTAAATATATGACGATCACCCGTGGATATTAGGATCAGATAGGTATGCTCTATTTTATGACGATTACCTTGTGGATACTATGAACAGTCAGGTACACTAAATACCAGGACGATTGCCTGTGGATATTAGGGTCAGTCAGGTACACTAAATATATGTATGACGATCACCTGTGGATATTAGGAACAGTCGGGTACACTAAATACCAGGACGATTGCCTGTGGATATTAGGATCAGTCAGGCACACTAAAATTATGACGATTACCTGTGGATAAGAAGAGCAGTCAGGTACACTAAATACTAGGACGATTGCCTGTAGATATTAGCATCAGTCAGGTACACTAAATATATGACGATCACCTGTGGATATTAGGATCAGTTAGATACGCTTTACTTTATGACGATATTTGTGAATATAAGAAAAGAAACCGTCGGGTACACTAAAAACCAGGACGATTGCCTGTGGATATTAGGATCAGTCAGGTACACAAAATTTATGACGATCACCTGTGGATATTAGGAACAGTCAGGTACACTAAATACCAGGACGATTGCCTGTGGATATTAGGATCAGTCAGGTACACTAAATATATGACGATTACCTGTGGATATTAGGAACAGTCAGGTACACTAAATACCAGGACGATTGCCTGTGTATATAAGGATCAGTCAGGTACGCTATATTTTATGATGATTTTCTGTGGGTATTATGATATATTTTCCAAGTTGTTAGCGAAAGATGCATTGAATGCCGTTCAGCTTGGTTGCAGGCAAAAACGTATGGACTGAGCATCTCTTGCATATTAACAATGAATGGAAATGGTTGTTGTATGCAAGAAGATACGTTGCAAGATGCTGTTCCCGAAACATATTTTAATAGCAATAATACAACCACAAATCAAGATTGGTATTTGGTGCATAGAAGGTTATTTAGTTGCATTGGGTGGAAAGATATTTGGAACAGGACGGCATCATTTGTTCCGCGCACGTGACTTCTTAGGAGAATGGTCGTTGACTGGATGCAACAACGTTATCGACTCTTTATCGACTCTACGACCTCATCAGTTTCTTGCTATTTCCTCTCTGAACTTGATACAACTCTTTCATTCCCCTACTGCAGCTAAATCTAGATATCTTGTTCATTTGCAGATTCACAAAACGTTATTTTTTAATTCTTGACAGTATGAACAGTATTTCATGACCACTAATGCGCCAATGAAATGAAAGATTTTCATTTTATTTTCATATCAGGCGTAAGATTTATGCCTCAGTGCTGAACGATAACTTATGGAGACTGTCAGTCGTGACACTTTCAAGAAGAGCGACGGCAAAAGTTGGAAGACACTCCATGACTCCACCCGTGAAGAGTTCAAAATTTGATGCATTTCTTCGAAACTATTCTAGAGGTTTCTTATTTTTGGCTGGAAAGTTACGTATGAAATATATTATTAATGAATGCAGGATATATGATCAAGGTTGCTGCCTGGTTGCTGCCTAGGCGGGAAGTCAGGAAAGTTATGCTTAACCCAAAACCCAACAACCAATATGTGAGCATTGATTTGTGGTAGGACGAGTTGAAATATGAACATTTACATGATTTTTTTTTAACATTCACAATTTTTTTTGTGTTACATTATCATTACGATTTTTTTGTTTCCCTTAGTAATATGACATGAAATATTGTAATCTTAATGGATTGTAATCTACCACTCGGATCTAAGAGACTGTAGTGGTGGAGACTAATTTTCAGATCTCCCACCCTTTTCTAAGAGACTATAGTGGTGGAGACAAATTATTGATCTACCACTCCTATCTAAGAGACTATAGTGGTAGACACTACTCCTGGATCTACCACCATTATCTACGAGACTATAGTGACGGCGACTAATTTTGGATCTACCACCCTTATCTAAGAGACTGTAGTGGTGGAGACTAATTTTTGGATCTCCCACCCTCATAAAAGAGAGTACAGTGGTGGAGACTAATTTCTGATCTACCACCCTTATCTAAGAGACTTTAGTGGTGGAGACTAATTTTTGGATCTCCCACCCTTATCAGTAGTATACATAACTATAAAACGCAAATGTGAAGGATTATAGATAGGGATAAATAGAGGTGGGCGGGGTAGGGCGCGGTGTATGCAACCTTGACTCACCGAGCGTACGGGGGTTCGCGCAGAAACGGGGGGGAGGGGGCGGGCGGCGGAGGGTACTACGATACTCGCGAGCGGAAAGCTTATACATGTTAACGGTTTATATATATTTACATAAGGTTATTAGCATTTCAATGCTTGTGGGGATATTGCAACTTTGTTGCTTTCATATTGCACGTTCACTGCTGTGTCCTCTAAATGTTTTTTAGGGGATATTGACAGACATACATTTATAAGATATTTTTTATTGACAATTACATAATAATTTACAGACTGTATTAAAGGTCAAGACTCCACACATATTCTTCTTGCAGGATTGTTGATTTCCAGATACGTTCCTGTTGAATTTTTCAACCTTGATATCATTTCTTCGTCGATCGCTATTGGAGAATCGCTCGATTATCTTCTTAACTGGTACATTTTGACATAGATAATAGGCAAAGTAGATGCAGTAAGCTCCACAGACCAACGATAGATCACTTTGGATTGGATTCTGTAGTACAAGTTGTATTTTTGCAGAGATATCAAAATACGATGCTATATTTCCTCCATATATTTTTGGATTGAACCCAAAGGAATAAAAAAAGTAATGTTTGTTTCCGTTTTTGAATATTAGGATCCAATGTCCCATTTTATTAGGATCGTTTTCGCTGTTAACAATCATGTAGCCATTCATCTGATGCATGGGCATTCTGTTTTCCGCAGAACATCCTATATAGGCACGATTCATTAATGAAACGCTCTTGTATATGTGATCAATTTGATTATTATCCATGATTACTGTAGATAGTTGGGGAATACCCTCCTTGCCGAATTTATTTGGATGACACCGAGTGTAAAACCTAACAGGAACAAGATCTTATTCGTGGTGGGTGGATTTCCACAGTTCACTGTTATACTTATGTTTGCTCGTTTTTCTAGGTTTTTCTAGGTTTTGTTTGATCTTCCGAGTCGGTGGGTCTTGTATCTATAACAAATATACTTCTTCCTGCAGGGAAATTTTGTCTTGTGACGAGATGAGCGCTGTTACGCCTCCCTAGACCTGAAAGGGTTTGATGGTATGCTAGGGCACACTCTCTGGGAAACGATGATCTAATGTTGGTTACGCAGTTTCCGTTTACATCAACAATAACGTTTGTGATATCATTATGCTGGAAGTAATTTGGATTGCGATCATATGCTCCGTTGTGGGCAGCTTGATCAATGAGAAACAGGGCTAATTTATGTGGAACAACCCCGTTGAAAGGGGAATCAATGGAGATTGAGTTTTGACCGGTGGGGAACACGATTGTTTTGACAATAATCGATCGAACATGTATTCAATCATGTCATTGTTTTTTGTGAGTGCTTTATTAAGAGCAAGCAAAGCTCTCGGGTATGGCACAACTATTTTTCACCATAATTTGCATGAATCAACTAAATAGATATATTGTTCATTGTTATGTGTTAGAAGAACGCTACTAAGTTTTGCCAGCTCCAAACGTATATTTACGCTGACATTACCGAATAGATAACTATTGCTACCGTATACGTCAAAGTTTAGTGGCCCCATCATATGTATACCATGACGTACACTTTCTTGAATCCGTGTCTCATTTTCGTTTTGAGTAGTAAAATTTGCCGCGACGACAGTATCTGGAATGGGTGTTTGCAATGATTTATACATCATATTCAACCCTTTATTATTTAGATCGGAGCTCTTCATGGATGTATAGGCGTTGAGATTATTCAGTAGTCCTGTATAACTGTTTCCTTCTCACTGAACACCATTTAGGAATAGAGTGTGACTTTGGAACATACGATGAAAGAATCCGTCAACGAGTGTACCATTTGCAGCGGCGGCCAATGCGCTTCCTTCTGCATTTCTAACACGGATTTTCACTTCTGCAGTTAACGAGCTCAAGTCAACCATTTCATTATCCGATCCTGGAATATGAAATTCTATTAAGGAATCGGCAATTCTACCGTCTACAGACTACTGTTTGTACTTAGACAGTTTCTTTCTAATTTCGGTTCGATACTTGATTCAATTGAATATTTCTTGTTGATGGAAGGGAACATATCAATTACCCCCATTTTTCTAGTTTTCCGTATTGGCTTCTAGCCCTGTCATGTTGAGAGATGATCCACCAAGCATGTTGTCGGTATAGAACCTTTCCCGAAACTAACGGTATTGGTACATGAACACTGGTATTTATTAGTAATTAAACAATGGACGACACGACTCCATCTTTCTTCCATTATTCCTCTTCGATTTATGATTTTTCGATACTTTTCCTGTGATCTTACCTCCAACCATGGCTTTCTTTATAACATTCTTGAGCGTAGCAACCCCATGTTCCTTTGTTGATTGTCGCATATCTTTCTGCTCCGAGTAATCGTGTACCATGTTTCGAGCCATATCGGCAGCTGCAAGTAGTAATGTTCTTCGTAGAAAAGGCAATGTGCGTCTTACTGACTGGCTATGGTTGAGAAGAAACCGCTACCTCTCTGGTACGATATCGGACTTGTAAATCTGTCTATATCATGTAAACTTCCACCGCGTATTTTGTCACGTTTCGCGAATAAAACTTCGTATTGTTTGTACGACGCATACGCATATACCACCCTCATGATTGCTTGATACCAAATGACCTGTTTTATATCCAGCGTTATATTTATAAGGGTCTAGCTTCTTTCAAAATGCAATACGCATAGGCTAGATCCACCATCCTTGAACGGGATATTACCGCCGACACCATCTCGTAGATCGATGGAAATGGAATTAATATGACTACGCTGTAATTTTTTATATTTGACATGGGTGCGTGTAAATGAATAAGAGTTATGAATAGGAATAACATCAAGAATATTGACTTGCTTGTCGCCCACAAAACTACGTGAAATTATATCGGAGTAAACATTTATGTAACGTACATTATCTTTCATAAAGGACATTTTTTCGCTTACGCCACCTTCACTGACATGATATTTACATATCGCCCCACCCATTAAATCAGCCGATCTTTCTCCAACAAAGTACCAATTCACCACAGCTTCAGTATATTTGTGTTGCGACATGTTATGTAGAATAAAGGCATTGAACTTTATGCGTCGTGTGGTCTTATCATATTCGAACAATTTTCCTTCATCTCTAACGATTTGTTTGCTTATCAGACTTTTTCTCATATTGATTTCTAGCTCGGAGATGTAATCTTTCAATGTATTGCCTGAGATATTCTCGCTATGAAACAACAAAGCTTCTTCATGCCCGATTCATTCATTTTCAGCATTCAAATAGTCTATGTAGATTACAATGTTACATTGTATTTCATACTTTTTTATCATGAACCAATCATTATAGAATACTTCTACAAGTCCTATGCTCCACTCTCCCTGTAGCTGTATACCTGGATAAATACTGTTTGTAAAACTTGATGACGTATTGTTTTGATACAATTGGCTACTGCCTAGCGATGAGACATAGACAAAAAAGTCCTCCGGCTCCTGCATCCGGCACTGGTCCTACGTCATACTGAAAACAAACCGCTTGTAGACAACAATATATACTCTTAGTGCTAAGGCAATCAAACAACTTTTATATTTTTTATTTATTTGCATCTACATACGAGGATTATTTAAATTTTTATGAATATTTAAAGGATAAATCCTGTAAACGTGGAGCTGCTTTCATTGCGAGTGTACTCGCCAAAGACGGTCTCAACCGGGTTGCGTCTCTTCCATGTTAAATCCATTTCTTCATCGATTTCATTAGCCAAGGCAAATCGCTTCCTTTTTTTAGTGATGGACGGTTTATTTTCAATGGATTTTTTGGGAATGTCCGGGTGCCCATAGGCAAGTGTTGGGCATGCGTCGAAATAGTACCGCAAATTCTCAAATTTACTGAGGCAGTTTTTGATACTGCATACAGTTTGGAGTTGGCATGCTTGCACACGAATGTTGTGTATTGTCTCAAAGTGTGTGCGTGTTTTCTGGTTATGTATATCTCTGTATTTTTCATGTTTGATTTGGCTTGTGTCTGGTAATTGACACCTTTAGCAGCCGATTTTGTTGCGTCGGACTCAAGCAACATGCTGTAACACTTGGGTTGTAAGCAGATGATTTCACTCGGTAGTCATCAGCTGTTTCGCTTTTCAGTAGTCCTAGCTGTCCTTTCTTGGATTCATCGAACGAGGGGTGATTTTTGGGATAGATGGAGAAGTCCATGAATTCAGCCAGGGGAGCTTGGCGCATTTCCGCTTCAATGTCGGCCACGCCTTTGAACTGGATCAGCAACGAGTCAGTGTCCGAGTAGATGAGCGAGACGTTGTCACAGTAGCGTAACTTTAGTGTGTCATAGAAGAAGCTGTAGACTTTTGCTTTTGCTTTTTCAAGCACGAAGAATACAATTTGAAGAGGATGAACCATTCGGATATTTTTTTGCTTGAGAATCATGATGTCTGTTTCGGGGCCGAAGGCTAGCAGTTTTTTAGGAGTGGGTTGGCAGCGTGTTTTCGGAACTTGTTGGGGGTGCACACGACCTTTGCCTCTAGATTTCTGCTGAGCGGGTTGAAAAGCAGCTTACCGTATATACTGTCGAATAAAAGCTTGTACAGGGACTTTTCAAGGAGTTCGTAGACTCCTGACGTTTCTGGATATTTTTCATGATGAATGTTTTGAAGACAGGTTCTTGCTTGATGCGAAAAATTCGATGAACCTTGGTGACTTCCAGTCCTTGTCTGAGGAGTACTCGGAGAAGTTCCAGGGCCACGAGGTAGTCAGTTTGAGGTAGATGGCTAGCAACAAGCTTACGATCTGCTCGTTTTTTGTTCTTGAGGTGTTCTGAGCCAGTCAAGAGATTTTTTGTGAAGGGTGAAACATCGTCCAAGGTAATATCTTTGTGATGTAGCAGGAGTGGCAGCTCATCTGTTTTTCTTGCAACTTCATCGCTGACTTGGGCATCCACGCAGACAATGTACGTATACTCGCCAGAACAGTCTGTGTTTACCAAGTCGAATGCTTGAATTTCTTCCGGTGTGAGCTCGAGGATTTCGCCAATGATGAGGGGTTCGCTCAAGCATCCACAATAAAGACTGTTAAAGTCCCACATT
>SDVV010012697.1:0-15364 GCA_016164225.1 Gammarus roeselii | reverse complement strand
TACAATGATTGTACAAATATATCTACGTGGTAAAAAAATGCTGTGAAAGTTCACTTTAGATAAAATGTTTCGTGCCGGCTTCATTACCTTAAGCAAATAGACTTGGTTCTGAAATAGGCTTCGCTGTGCAATGTAAATAGCCCCGAAGGACTAGTATTGTTTCATGCTGGACTTCCCTTCTCTAACACTGATTAAACGAGTCATTCGCAGGATTGCTAACTCAAAATGACGGCAAATCAACACGGTTGGTCTGTTGGGTAGCACATTCTACTTTTCATTAGGGTAGTATTTGATTGCTCCAGGCTGAATCGGATTACTGACATTTTGAGGTAGCAATAACTCAATGACTTCATTCGGTTGTTAATGATTTTATAAGACTTATAAAGCCTTTCTTGCCTTCTATCAACATGTATTACAACGCAAGTGCCTGTCAGTCTGTACGTCACGCTCTGTGACGCATATTGATACTATACTATAAATTGGACATGGAACAAAAAGTACGGAGACATGTTTAGTTTATTAATAATTGCATTCTATTATATTTGTTTGCTGAAACGTAGCGTGACTATTGTTCTACATGCATTTGCTGTTGAGAGGGAGTATTGCTGATTTAAAATTGAAGCTCATTTTATATCAATATACCAAGGACCAGAACCATACGTTTTGATCCACTTCAGTCAGGCGCTGTTCGACCATCAGGCAGTCGGATTTTTTATTGTGGGTACCAAATCTCCATAACAGGGCATTTTCCCCAATGAAGTTCATTTGCCACCTGTCGGCCCAGCCTGCTAGTTCATTTAAATCACTTCCAACATGTTATCCTGCTCGCAGTTCGCTTCATGGCAAGGTTTGGTGTCGGGGAATTTGATATCTGGCTGACGAAGCCGAGGTCGAGGTCTTTTCTGTAGGGTGCAAAGAGAGGGGTCCAAGAAGACTTCCCTGTTATACTCTAGATATAACTGTTGATGATTGAATTTTTCCTTGGACTGTACAGACCCGTTACGTGCGATCCATGAGCCAGTTGCTGTCACCTGGAAACGGATCCATTTACGCTATGAGCTTCCACTTTCTCATCAAGCGTTCATGGAGCCACTCAACAAATTCTGTATGGAAGTCGAGATAGATAAGGTAGACAGCTTTGTTTCCATCGTAAATTTCGGTGACGGCAAAAATCATGGAGATTCCTGAGACAGTTTATTTGTTTTTGAATCCATGTTGGGGTTTCTTGATCAATTTATTTGTATGTAGGTAGCTCATTATTTATGCTTTCATTAGTCTTTTTGATGTTTTGTCGACCACATGAGCGAGACTGAATAGCCTGTAGTTACATGCCTCTTGCCAGTCTCCTTTCTTAAAAAGAATTCTGATGTTGTCTTTCTTCTTATCAACTAGACTGCTTCCAGGACTCATAGATCTGCGAAATGTCTCTGTTGGTGGACTGCTAATGATTTTGAACAGATTCTGGAAAATTCTTGCAAGCAGATCATCTGGTCTTGTGGATTTGTAAAAGTTTAGTTTGATGAATTGATCCTGTAATTCATCAACGCTCGAATAAAAGAAAACGGTCACAGTTCTTCGTGGAATTCTACATCTGTGATATTGTTCGTGCCTTCGTTTGTGAGTACACCAACTAACTTGCTACATGTCGGTGTCAGATGATAATGCGCACCTGCACTCTTTCATAATTGGCTGATGCCCTCATATTTTATGTATTTTGTATTATCTCATATGTTGTTGATGATGTTGTCCAGCGAAGTGCTGCACGAAAATTTCTTTGCAGTACAAAACTTATCCCCCTCCTCTTTTGAATGGAGATGGTTAGTTGACATTGAACGTCCTTCAGCCTTGAATAATAATTTCTGCCGGGCAATTACGATCAACCATTTCCAGCCTTATTTCTGACCAATATCCTGAGCGTTGTACGAGATATTAAGTGTGGGAACTCAAGACTTCATCACAGATATAAAAATTCATATTTGTTGCATTTATGCTAATTTTCCAAAATAATACACTTATGTGTTCTGTATGTGAGTAGCTAATACTTCCTTAAATAATAAAATGCCTTCAGTTTCCCTTAAAATGTAATCATTAGAACGATAATTCAGCAATCGAGTTTGTTAAGGAGGTATAAAAATCGCAATATACTTGAACACACTGTGATGGATTTTCATTACACCTGCGATCTTTTTATTGACGTATGCACAAAAAAACACAATCCCATGATAAAGAAAGTGATGTCCGCTCCACTGTGCTGGGTCAGATATTAGAGCCGGATTGGCAGGGCCCAATGATGCTTCAGCAAATGATTTAATAACAATCTTTCCTTAACGTGAAGCGCTGACGTCAGCGGGACAACAATAAGGCGATGACTGGGCTCAACTTTCGGATGAAAATTGAATTATGCTTTTGATAGCTGACATACACACAAGATATGTTACGCGAACTATATATGGCACATGATATAAGCAATTTCAGGATCAATAACGACGTAACCAGTTCCCAGTCGCTGGCTTTCAGTAGCGTGTTGAATTGGAAAAGTCTTTAATTCAGTAGACGGTAACACTCGGTGATACAATGACTCACGTCAACAACCCGAGGAAGAACTATAGGACGGGTTGTGACGACGAGGAGGCGGGTTGCCGACGTGTTGAGAAAGTGAGACGAACTGAAACATGTTGTGGAAACGAGGAGATTAGCTGAGGACGTATTGTGGGAGACGGGCTGGGGGCCGTGCCACGAATACGAAGACTGGCAGATGATGTGTTGCAAAGACTGTACCATGGGCTAAGAACATGTTGTGAAGACGATGACCTGTCACGAGCGGTAGAGGGTGTGTTGTGGAATCCAGGATATGGACTGAGGACGTGGATACTGTACTTTTTTCAATTAAATTTTACCCTTGATTAGATGTGCATTCTAGATATTAGGAATACTTTCTTACGACAAAATACCTCGAGGCCTTCCGTTAATAAATTATTTATGTTGATTTGTTTGTTTTACTTTCATCAAAAAAGCATATTTTCATTTGGAAGACAGCAAAACGCTTGCTGAAACTTTTAGGCATGAATAATCATTACAGTGAAATAAGAATATAAATAAACACAACTTTCTGACAGGAAACTTATGAATAATAGTCGTAAGTTTGCGTTTACACGGGCGTGTTGTTAGGACGAAGAGACGGGCTGCGTACGTGTTGTTAAGACGAGGGGACTGACAGAGGACGTGTTGTTATGACGAGGAGACGGACTATGGACGTGTCGTTAGGACGATGAACCGATGAAGAGGCATGGATAACGGCAAAGGACAAGTTATTAGACGAAAGTGCAATCGAGGAAGCATTGCATCGACGGGAGGACGATTCGAAGACGCATAGAAATGTTGTAAGCGAATATACTGTTCGCCAATGGTTTTCGAAGATGTTTTTGATGCTGTTCCTAAACTGGTGCGCGTTGAAAAAAATATATTTTGAATTAGAAATTTCAGTTTTCTCCCAATTAAATTATTGAAGATCAATTTTATTTATAGTAAAACTATGGTTTTTAGTTTCACTGGACTACTAACATATTACCTAGTGTAAACAGACTGAGGTGGTTGTATTCGGTAACTATAAACACGATCAATGTCGAAAAATTGTTAAAGCATCAACAAAGCATCGAAAGTTTGTACAATTAATGGAGATGTCAGATCGTTTTACCTCAATTTAGTAATAATTCTTCGCCCATCAGCTTCAATAAAGCCTTTTATATACGCGATTTGTTTATTTCTGTATCTGTTCTCTGGCTAGGATGGATTATCGTTTAACCTCAACTTCATTAAAACAGTGTGTTTTCCCCTGAAAGATGGGAGTAATGTTTTCTGAAACTATTCGTCCTAAGCAAACAATAATAGTGGAACCAAAATAATAATAAACGCGACTGCCTAACCGCAAATATATTTTCGTACGGGCAAACCTTATTACAAAGATTTTGGTAATACTATTCATATCTCTACCAAAGTAAGACAATATGCTGACGATAGTTCTTCATGAACCCACAAAAATTACAAACAAAGCTGTGAGAGACATCGCCAACAAAAACGTGGAACAGACAAATCCGTTGTCAATCAATTTAACCACAGATCTGCCCTTGCAGACACTTTGCTTGAATGGGACTGCAATCCAAATCCACGCCAACAAGAGCCATGTGTGCCGGTGCTGTGGCTGAAAGCATTCCGGTGATGCAATAACAGCATGGTGCAGCATTCGCAAAGGGCAGTTCGACAGATCACCTGATTGGTTCTAAGGTTTCACTGAATTGAAAGCAGTTTTTGTTGACTGCAGAAAGGGCCTCAGAAACAAGACCGGGCCCCGAATATAATTTATTTCATTGTTGGCACCCTATACTTCTTGACCCAATGCCCCACAACTATAGTCTCAGTCAAGATGGCTAGCAATCGTTTCCAGGCTAGCATAAGTCCGGGACCCCGAGGTACACGGGCCTACCAAGGCGTGACGCCAAGGAGAGAATCGTCTTCACAGGTAAAATCGATTTTTTTTTCAGGCAACACCGCTGTAACATTTGGAGAAGGTACGCCTCGCATAATAAATGACCATACGTACACTGACGGTAAACGCTGGTTACGGTCAAGCGACAAGAAGATGGAGCGACAATACGAGCAATAATAGAAACGACACACAGGCTCAGGCTAACCTCTGTTCGTGACGGAATTAAATCAACTACCTCCTTCCAGCTCAATCATGTCCCTGTGTAACATTTACGCCCCGCATCCCTCCTATGACGTAGAAATTCGTGAAAATGTTTATTGTGAATAGGGGCCAATAACAGAGTCCGATGTACAATTATAAATATAAATAAAGGAATCCTGAATAATAATGAGCTAATAATGAAGAATATAAATTAATATTGTTGGAACCCCACATGTGTGGCAGGGTTCTCAACATGGGTGATAATTGATAGAGAAAGATCCCTCACATAATTACACGAAAAGAATGTACCAACAATTTCGTTGGGAAACTTATCCAAATTATCAGTGGTTTCATCATCGGAAAAACTTACAGTCCCATAGCCAGTCATCGGACCCGCGGTGGCCAGTATACGAGACATAAACGCTGTGCGTAAGGCCATCTAACACAACAGAAATTGTGATTCAAGATGTCATGCAGATTGTACTATTTGAATTTGACTAACACAACTTTTGTTGTGTTGAATAGCCTTGTGCACAGCGTGCTGGTCTCGCATACCAGCGACGATGATGAAATCACTGATCATTTCTGGTATATTCTCACTTAGATTAATGCTATATTCTCTTTGTAACAACGTATGCACGGTTATTGTGCTTTAAATACAAATCCTGCAGTGATGGCAGAGGATCGTGTTAGTCTAGCCTAAACAGTACAATGTGCACAAAATCTTGAATCAGAAACATTGTTTTTGTTTGATTTCCTAGTGCACAGCGTGCTGGTCTCGCGTACCAGCGACCTCGGGTTCGATTCCTGACTACGGACTAAAAGTTTTTTCGATGATGAACTCATTGATAATTTACAATCATTATAATGAATTAGAAGATTTCATTAAAAAGCAAAGTGTTGATTTGTGAATTCAAATGCATGCCTGATTCACGTTTATTCTATTGAACGTGTCCTGGTCTTCAAATGCCACGAATCTAGTGCAGATTTGTAACACTTGGTCATTAACGGGCTGAAGAGCCATGAAAGGACGGGAAGTGAAAAGTTTGTTGTTTAATGGGCCCAGCTGAGAAGCTAACGGAAGGAAAAGTTATCGATTCGAAGTCGAATAAGTTAGGGGATCGAACAATTAGGCTTCATAAAAACTGTTCGATTGCTATTTTGCTATTTCCGTCATAATAGTATAAATAATTAAAAGACGTTATATGGAATTGTGCTTAACAGCATTTTCTACGATACAATTTATGTAACATCTTCCCCCGACACTTGTCTTGCCCGAAGCGTCAAAAGAAGTTAGCGATGAAGTGTTGTCTCTAGCCAGAGATTACCCATAGTACCATCTTTCATAAAAGGAAATATTTTCATACTAAGGTGAACATTTGATACGAATGTTATCAGCTGCCTTTATCAATAACAATTGACTTTATGGTTCTGTTCGAGAAAAACAAATAATTTATTCTATCCGGAAACACTTTTATTCAACTGGAATACCACATCTCATCAAGTATCATTTAATGTATAAAATATAGTCACAAGAACCAATTATGGTAAATATTCGAATATTTTGAAGCAGAAATGAAAGCCACAGAACATTTACATACACTGACGGGTAAATTCTCATATATGGTATACGTCGTATTTTATTGTGAAAAAAAAGCTCGGCAATACAATCCGGTTTCGAAATCAGCTTCCAAATTTATGACTCAATGTTTTGATCTACTGTGGAAGCTGGCGATGGCTCGCATGACTTTTTCTTTGGTTAGGCGTTGGGCAGCTTCCTTTCACAATCTTCTTCTGGACGAGGGCTTCCGATGTTACAAAACCAAAAATGTTGAATCTATGGGTGTGACCGAAGCATAACTTACTTCTCGTCCGGGATTTTTTTTTTGTGGGTCAATGATAGAATCGGATACCCAGGAACAAAAAAGTGTGGATTTTCTGAGTTTCACCAAGCTCGTAGCACTAGTGTAACTTCTACGTTTTCATTTTCAAATGCGTACGAAGAATTTTATGAAGTCTAGTTTTCTAGCAACTTGTCGAATGTAAATAGGAGGATCTTACTAAACCTTCTCTGAATAAGTTGATTTGCATACTGCCATTGTTTTGAAAATCTTGCGTTCCTGAGGCTGCACCTGTGAAATTTAATTTTCCTTCGATTTTTCGATGACGCGATGGTAAAGATGGAGCCGATATTTACTACTGTATGTTTTTCTGATGTTAAATCGCTGCACGAATTTTGGTTGCAACGCTTTTGGAGTGGAAATCTTCCCGTAATCGAGAATGCTCAGGGACAAGATATGTTGATAATTTTTCAGTCGTGAAATATTGCATAACATTTTATATATGATCTGAAAGACGGATAATAGCATAATGTGCAATATTATATATACGAAAGCAAATCACATTTAATATAATGGGGCACTTAAAACCTGATTTATGCTGTACTGAAAAAAAATGGCAGTTAAGGCGGATAGAAGGATTCAGCTTCTATCCGCCTAAACTGCCGCCTGTGCGCCGCAATCAACTGCCATAACTCAATCAAATTTCCACCCATTTCTCTACCGCTGCTCGGCCGACCCATGTTGCAAGTTGCCTTGAGCCGTCACTTCACACTTTATTCTATGCTCCTGCCTATTTTTTTTGTCCATCACCACCCAGCAATGACGACGGCGATGGCTACGGTGGTGATGCAACGAGTTGTAACCTCTCCGTCTCAGCTGCTGTTGAGGTAAGAAATAAGTCTTCGAACAGACGCTGTCTTCACGGAAAGATTGCATGTAATGTTCTCTTGACAGTGTCGACAGAGCGCCAAGCGACAATACTCTCCACACGTAATGCGTGGTCGCTAAGATTAAAATAATTATTATACAACCAAATCTAAATTTAATGATCTTGACGAAAAATATAATCCTATTATAAATATTTCGGAATAAAATTATCCTTTTTCCCCGATGATGTTCCAATAAATCTATGTTTGTAATTTACGTCATGGGCAATTCCAAACAGTATAACTTTGAATACCTTCACTATTTACTGAAATAACTCACCATCCCCACCTATTTCTGTTCTCTTACAGTTGATGGGTTTCAAGCCCGCCAGTCAGCGCCCTCTGCTCTCAATTTATGGCCCCAATAATGATGTATGCTATTATTTGATGACGTTACTTTCAAATTTACTACCAACTTAGCCGCTGAGGAGCTATTTGCAGGGTATGCCATGATATCGGAGCTGGATATGGCACTGTGAAGTCAACCCGATCTGTGGCAACGTGTACAAGAGTGGAAGTCAAAACATTCCGCTACTACCCTCATTGTTCACAAATGCATGCACCCCTGCCAGTTGAAACATGCTCAAACACATTTTTGGTGCACTATGTTACCACATTCATGTTCAAAAATGAGTTCACCAGATGCTGTGTCGTGCAGGCTTCTGAAAAAAAAACATGTTTTGGGTCATGGAAAATCCCCGATTCAAAGAGAGATCTAACTACAAGGTCTTGAAAAAACTTGGGTAGAAGTCTGCCCACATCCGTGAGCCTCACATCAAGTTTAGAGGATTTTGTTCCTCACAGAACAACTCTTTTTTGGCAAATGGATCAAGTGCTTAGAGGGAAGCAGAGAGGAGCTTAGATGATATTCGGAAATATCCTCCTCCTCGGCCAACGATGAATCCTTGGCACTTGTTGAAGAACACGTTCAAATTTTAATTGATAGGACAACTAATGAATTCGGGATTTCACATGAATTTACAATTTAAATTTGACAGGGCCATCTTGATGTCAGATAGCTCTGTGAGCGATGAATGTCAAAAGCGTTGAGAAATGATCAACTGGCTCCACGAGCTGACATTTTTATGAGCCTTTAAGCATAATTGAAGCTAATCAGGAGGACTTTATTGAGCAACTAATCACTGGAAACGAAACTTGGATTTATCAGAACGATTTGAAAAGTAAGGACAATCTTAGCAGTGAATTCCGAGGGGTTTAGCTGGACCATGTCAAATTCAAGGCAGAGTGGTTATGGCAACTCATCTGGGATTTCAAAATAGCCTATTATGAAGGCTTTATATGATAGTTGAAGCTCAGTGTAGTTAAATGTATCATAGTGCTAAAGGAAAAATACGATTGAACGAATGATTCATGTGATACAACCTCTTGATTTTGAGGTTTATGACGTCATAACCTATTGTGGGATTTGTAAGAGTCAGGAAAATTACGATTTTTTTTTTGATGGAACCGGTCTACAGGTTTGAATTTTTCAACACAGAAAGCGTTCCCAACCGAAAATTGCATCTACATATTTTAAGACCGATTTTCAGAGTCGATTTAGTGTTGCACCGAAAATAGCACGGACCGATTTTTTTCACCGAAAGCTTTTGCACCAAAAGGTTTTTGTACCGACAGCTTATACGACCGATTTTTTAGAATAATTTTTTTTACTTAGCGAAAGTCGATAACACAGAAAGTTTATATGATCGAATCCCTTAGCGTTAGCCAATCAGACGTCGTAAAGACAAACGCAAAGTACCGTTCAAATGGGAAAGAGTTCATATTCAACATAATCACTCTCCAAAGTAATCATTCATCGCCTTCAAATGTTTTTTCGCGCATCAAAAGATGGTAGGATCAAATTGTTTTGCAGTGGCACTAATTTGATTAGTTTTTGCCCGAAATCCATAATTGAAAATACTCATGGTACTTGTTGCAGTTGGTACTTCATTCTTAAGGTACTTGTACCCTTTTTGTTGAATCCTTATTTTAAGGCCCAGGCGAGGGCTTAGGGTAAGATATATTTGTTACCTTTGCTTAATATAGATTTAAAATTGTGTATCACTCCCTTTTTTTTGGTCTAAGTTTTAAAAGCTGCTCTCTGCGTTTCATTCTCCTTCCCCAATTTTATTGTTGACCTCGAAATTGTCCATCGATTATGTCCCGTCCTCCGCCAATTGAATGGTGGCCTTGATACACAGAGAGAAATTAGGATGTTGGAATGGTTGGATTTACTCATTATTGCGTCACATATCAGCCAATGCAACATGCAGGTACCTGTTACAGGGTAGCCTCTACTCAGATTCTGATAAAACTTGTGAAAGGTTAGCTGGAGATTTCTCTCTGTGTACAGTCTCAGTCTCCTCTCTCTATAAGACAGTCCCCACCTCCGTCTTACCTCCAGTCCCGCCACGGCATTTGCTCGTCAACTCCATTTTTATGACCCTAGTTATCTCCCTAACCCTCCCTCATAATTAAGCAGCAATTAAGTAGGGTATGCTGTCGTTATTGACAATTTGTAATTCATTTTGTTAGTATAACAAAAAAATGCATTGAGCAACCAGCGGGAAAGGCTCGTGTACTTGTAAATTGCAACAGATCATCAGCTTTTTCTCAAAGGTACGAAAAAGAATTTCTAAGCATGTTCTCGAAAAAAGGGAAACTTCCTTATCACCTCATTACTGGTCGTAGGTTCATTTGAAATCCACATAGTTGTTTATGTTCACGATTCCTCCCCATTACTTTGTTGACCTTTATTAACCTGTCATTCAGGCCTGACTCCTCAATCCCACCAACGTTTGGGTTCTACAAACTGCAAGTGCTTGGTGTGTGCCAGCCTCACGAATATATTGAGCTCGTCAGCCTCATTGCATGACGACTTTTAATTAACTTCCTCTAAGCGGCTCTCAGATTCACATTTAGGAAGCCTTATCACTGTCAATTCCATGCCTCCCTGGCTACGTCATGTAATCTGAAAATAATCCCGCGTTTCGCTGAAGAAAATAAAATAGAAAAATCAAGATTAGGATTTTCCTCAGCGAGAACCCACATATAATTAATTTGTTCACTCACTTGTAACTTTGTAATGCTCATCTATTGAGACTGTCTGTGGGAATGTTATTTTCATCTTATGTATGATGCAATGTAGTGCTCCATAAATTCTGCAATAGCGAAAACAGGAAGACGGACGATCTTCCTTGAGAGATATTGCAATATTGCAGTTAGCTGTTAGGCTGCAGAAAGCAATTCCATGTTTTTATTCGGCTGTCCCAGATGACTATGAGTCTTGCGATGATTAGCCTTGAACTGCATCTATAATTTTTTATATCTACGAAAAGAACGGATTAGGTTTAGTACGAACAAATGCAGAACTCAGAGAGCGCCCATAAACCGACTTAGAGAGAGTCAATTAACAGAGAAGAATTGAATTGGTTTAGTACGAGCCAATGAATGGCTTAGAGAGCCCAAACAGTTCTTCACCGTTGCAGCTGCGAAAAGTTACCCGTCAAACATGCTTGTCATGTAATTTCTGTGATATTATTTACAGCTCGTGCGTCTTGTTTGCATTTGGATGCATGACTTATTCTAATTGAATAACGTTAGTGAAAAAAGCTTACATGACAACTTTTCTGTATAACTTGTTTCCTTTTCGACGCATTGCCTCATTGAACTCAATGAGCCTCTTAGCGATAATTGCGACGGCATTCGTGAGCTTTAGGAGGACGGCAAATACAGTTCAGTTCTCCGTAACGGGCCAGAGATTCTTTTCACGTCATTTTGATAGTGAGTTGAAAGATGTAAAATGCAGTGGAGCAGCTGCAAGTTAACAAAATGTCGACCAATGGATCATTAACCTCATTAGGCATATTAATACTCTAAAATGAGATAATACATTCTAACGATTTTGCATGACAGAGTACTCAATAATTCGAGTATATTTTCGTCTAGCCGAAAAATTAACGAAGTGTGAGATAATCCGGAAATGTAAGTAAACAAATAAGACTATTATTACAAAAGTCAAACATGTAATTAATAGTTTTTTTTCATCATGTAAATCCAGAACTAAATATGATCCATAACATGTTGTTTGTTTGGATATTTTTCAAATCTCATTATTCCGCGAAGCCTAACGAAGGAGCAATCCAAAAGAAGTGTCAAAATCAAAATTTTCAGACATACCGGAATGTCACATCAGTGATTTATCACAGATTAATTGTGAGTGGACCTTTACATGGTACCAAATACCTCCTCCACGGCCACCAATGTTCTAACAATGGCACCCCCATTGTTTCAGTGCAAATGCGATACTGAGAGACTGACATGTACCCTTATGTGAGCCTGCGATGCAAGGAACCAAACGGACTAATAGAGAGGGAGCTCTTGTCAATGGACGGCAACCCGTCGTCTATATTGCACGGGGAACTCAGGGGGACTTGGAGGTTATGAATACTTTTCCGGAATTGGAATATGCCATTTTTCCATAATATACAGTTGTTTTGCTCCCGAGTGAACAGTATTCATAATATAATAAACCACAAACATGTGTTGTTCTTCATTTATTCGTATAAGTTTGATGAAGAAAATATAACAACCAATAATTAATTGTTATATTGAAAATTAATCGATTGCTGAAAGTCGGTATCTGCAGTACTAGAACACATTAATAATTCGGGTCAATTAACAGAAGCATAAGAAATTTTCAATAATCATGATTTATGTAATATGTTTTGGATTACGATCAATGTTAGCAGCCCTAACGGCTAACGTCGAGACAAATAGGCAACAGAAAGTTGTGATGACTCGAAAACCAACTATGCAATCATACTCAGAAGTACAGCCCCATCTGTTTGTGTCCCTGTAAACCTGAAGCCCATGCAGTACGTCAACAAGATCTCGGCAGCGGCAGCTGCTTTTACGTCTGCTTCGATCTGATTTCTTTCGGTTGATCAAGCGCTCTCAATATCAATACTCATGCGCATGTTGAAGAACATTTAATGCTGCCTAATTGACTTTAATGGACGCTCTATTCATTTAATAAGATCATTTAAAGCATCTGTAGATGAATGATAAGAAGACAATTTGGTACAAAATTGGGACCAATGTTATGTCACTGGTACATATAATTTGAGAGCGATAACAAATTTGTTTGCCTACCAAACATAAAAATTGAGATGCAACCAAGTCCTGTTCGTGTAATATAGTCAACGTCCAGTCGTCTTGAGTTCCGCTAAACAAGTATTTGAATTTAGGAAAAAGAATTCATTTCTAAACATTGCGAAACAAATCAGAGCGACTCCCGCATCAACCTATCCTTAATATTCATGACCTGCATTCACTCCTACCACAGCTGATGACTGAATGCCACTACGCGCCTCAGAAACATTTAAGCCAGTTGGTTTAACGTCATTACTGGTTGGTATATTTGATCCGCCAGTCACGAATACAAGTATTGCATTGGACTATTCAACAATTCTCTTACAACTAAAAGTAACACGGACGATGAACTTCGTGTATAACATGCAAGGGGTGTTCATTAGACACATGAAGAGTGCAAACACCGAGTGAGTCTACGAGTAGGAGCATATCTTTCTAAAAACGTATCCCAACACGAATTTGGTGGAAAATTCTCAGATGATAGCCGTAGCTGCTCCATTGTTCGAACAGCAGCGCCGTCTATGACAAGACCAATACATTATGTAAGCAGTGGGCTGGGTAATGCTGTCATAACAACATTGCAAACTTTGACATGCAATGAATTTCGCTGGCAAACTTTGCTTCCACATCCATGAATAAATTTCGTTTGACATTATAGTTGGACATGAAAGAGAGGATAACATGCTGGGCTTGTGATGCACAAGGTAAAATTAAATATTTCGTCTGCATTAAATGGCAGAAAAGCAACGAACTTCTCTTCATACTCTTGTTTCTTATCTTTAATCAACAAGTGTGCTAGAACGAGGTGAGGAGTCCGACCACCCACGTCACCAACTGTTCCCAGAACCCTCTAACTAGTGAGTTCGATAGTGGAGATGTTCTCACAAGAGAAACGGTACTGACAGTCAAGGAAATGCCTAAATATTTCCTGTTAAATTATTTTTCAAAAGGTAGTGATGAATTGGGAACCGGCTTAGCACATTGTTCTTAATGCGGTGCAGTCGTACTTGCGCTTAATGCGGCGCAGTCGAACTTGCACTTAATGCGGCGCATGCGTACTTGCACTTAATGTGGCTCAGCCGTAATTGCATTTGATGCGTCGCAGTCGAACTTGCCCTTAATGGGGCTCAGCAGTACCGATTGAGCGGCGCAGTGTCTGCATTGTCCAGCTGTATAAGGGCAGAGGAGATAAAAATGAATGCTGAAAATCAAAAGGTATCAGTTTGTTAAGTGTGGTCTGTAAATTGTGTTGAAGAGTGCTGATCAAAAGGATTAGAGAATGTACGGATTGAGCAATTGGAGAGGAACAGTGTGGCTTTAGGAGCGGTAGGGGTGTGCCGATCAGGTTTTTGCGATGAGACAGGTCTTCGAGAAGTACCTCTCAAAGGGAAAGGATGTGTTCTGGGCCGTCATGGATTTGGAAGAAGCATACGACGGGATTGACATGGAAACGCTGTGGAGGGTGTTGCGTTTGTATGGAGTGGGCGAATATCTGTTAAAAGCGGTGCAGAGTTTCTATGTTGGCAGCCGAGCATATGTCATAGTGGGATGCAAGGTGAGTGATTGGTTCACAGGGAAAGTGGGTCTGAGACAAGGCTGCGTGTTGTCTTCCTGGCTGTTCAATCTCTACATGTATGGAGTGGTCAGGGAAATGAATGCGAGTGTGCTGGGTCGTGTCTTGGAGTTGTTGAAAACGCGTGGGCTAAGTTGGCAGTTGAGCCAGTTGCTGTTTGCGGGTGATACGACGCTGGTGGCGGGTTCAGAGGAAAAGCTATGTAGGCTAGTGCCTGAGTTTGGTAGAGCGTTTGAGAGGAAGAAGCCTCGAGTGAACGTGGGTAAAATTAAAGTAATGAGATGCTCGAGGACTGTTCGTGCGAGCAGAATTGATGTCCTCTTAAATAGAGAGTTGTTGGAAGAAGTTCAGTGTTATTCGTTTCTGGGCTCCCACGTGGAGAAGACTGAACTAGTGGGAACTGAGGTGAAGTCACCAGTGAAGGAGGGGTGTAAAGTGCACCGAAGAGTGTATGAGCTGCAGGACGTTGAGGATGGAAGCAAAGAGAGGGTTATGGTTGTACGAGGGTGTCATAGTCCCAATTGTGTTATTCGGAGCTGAGATTTGGCGGGCGAGAGCAGAGGAGAGAAGAAGGTTGAATGATTTCGAAATGAAATGTTTTGGGAGCATGACTGGAGTGTTGCTGAAAGACAGGTTCACCAACGACGAGGTTCGAATCAGAGCGGGTATGGTGAAGAAGTTGGAGGACAGAGTGGATTTGCGTGTTCTGAGATGGTTCGGGCACTTGTGAGGATGGACGAAAGGAGATTGGTAGTAAATGTGATAACGGCGTAGGCGAGTGACTGTAGGCCTAGAGGTAGACCGAAGTTTTGGTGGATGAATGGTGTGAAGCAGGCGTTAGAACGGAGAGACTTGAGTATGGAGGTGGAGAGAGAGCGTGCAATGAATAGGCGGGACGCTGCCCTGATGTGCTTTCCCGAAAACGGAATGACCGTGGGTTTTTGTCATAATGACGCAGCGGGGGTAAAACAGTCACGATGTCGGGCCCTGCTGCTGACCAGAACCTCGGACCACACTCGTGACCTGTAGTGTGTGTTGTGGGGTTTCTGGCCATCCCTTTAGTGCAGAAGAGCTAAGTTGGCGAGTGTGAGCGTGTGAGGGTGTGTGATGCGCCTTGTCGTCGGCCACCCCTCTTCCTGGGAGATTCGGCATAGTGTCTGTATCTGAATTTGTATATGTATATATA
>SDVV010012696.1:0-15364 GCA_016164225.1 Gammarus roeselii | reverse complement strand
ATATGTATTGAAATATAGCAAAATTAGTGTATTCTTAAAAGGACAGTTATTAGAGGGAGTTCAGTGTTTTAAGTACCTGGGCTCTCTTGTGGAGAAGACTGAACTTATGAGAACTGAGGTGAAATCGTGAGTGAAAGGGGTGTAAAGTGAATAACTGCGTATCGCGGATTATTGTGGGGCGGGGGAGTGAGCGAAGGAACAAAAACGGTCATAATACAGTCGCTGCGACCAATCCAATCTGTCATGAGTCGTTCGCTGGGTGGACCACGTGGGTGGCGGTCGACTGGTGGTTGGCCTGAGTGGATATGGGATTGTTTTGTGATTTGTATATTTATTAATAGTGTATTCATTTTGGGGTGTTTCTTTGGGCTATAATTGTGTGTAGATATTGTGTATGCATAGTTATGGATGTGTGTGTTGGGATGATGTGTAGTGTGAATTTCTAATAGGTTTAGTATTGTATATTTATATTAAGAGTTTTATTGGTACATGTAGCGTTTATTGATAAGTCTTTCTTGCTGCTCCTTCGCCGCTCGTTCGTTTGGTATTAATGCACTCATGTAGGTATCAGTGCTCTTAACCTGACATCCACACTCATACAATGGGAT
The DNA here is from genome assembly GCA_016164225.1 of Gammarus roeselii. NCBI lineage: Eukaryota > Metazoa > Arthropoda > Malacostraca > Amphipoda > Gammaridae > Gammarus > Gammarus roeselii. Next base: position 14,756 of record SDVV010012696.1, on the reverse strand, counting down.
CACAACCTGGAAATGCAGTTAAGAGTCAAGCATTGTTCCATTTCATATCGGAAACTTCTTGAACCAGCAGTCTTCTCATCTTTCTGTTAATGGGCATAGTTTTTATTACGTCCGTTTGTATTACAGTATGCTATCATGTATCAACATATTCATGAAAAATCTTTAGGTATTTGACAATTTTAAATATGTAAATTCAAATCTATAGGGTACGATGATATATTTCATTTTATTTCGATGTGAAACAGCTCTGTCACCATTAAATGATTCTGTTAGTGATCTTATAAGTAATCGCCAAGTTCAATTAATTTTCATCGCTATTGATAAATCTTGACTGTCGTAGCTTATCGAAGAAGAGTTTAACTAATTTTTCTTCTCCGCGCTCATCAACTCTTTTTAGTTAGAATGTCGAACGTTACTGAATGCATTTGAAGTTTGAGTGGTATTCAAGATTAGCGGGAGTAAAAGCAACGCCGAAAAAAACGTACGTGGTGAATAATGGAACATGGGCGCAGAGCACGTGTTAAATTCAAGCATTGTCAGGTCTACATGAAGAATCGCTTTATAAACACTTCTTCTCTTGACCGAATTCCGATCCTGTTGGTATGATTCATGCCACTGCTCGTCCGACGATTGTGTTTACCATTCTCGAGGAGTCCCGATCCTGTTGGTGTGATTGATGCCACTGCTCGTCCGACGATTGTGCTCACCATTTTCGGGGATTCCCGATCCTGTTGGAGTGATTGATGCCACTGCTCGTCCGACGATTGTGCTTACCATTCTCGAGGAGTCCCGATCCTGTTGGAGTGATTGATGCCACTGCTCGTCCGATGATTGTGCTTACCATTCTCGAGGAGTTCAAAATCAGAATATTCGAGAAAAAGGCAATGAGTTTGGGAGATCGAATTTGAGGAGTTCTGTTGATGTCACCGTGCCAAAATACGCCACATTGAACTGCTAAACAAACGCGGTAGCCAGTGTCTCGACAAACAAAAAACAAACGCGGTAGCCAGTGTCTCAACAAACAAAAAACTAACGCGGTAGCCAGTGTCTCGACAAACAAAAAACTAACGCGGTAGCCAGTGTCTCGACAAACAAAAAACTAACGCGGTAGCCAGTGTCTCGACAAAACGCTGCATCAAGTTTCACAGGTTACGAACAGTGGAACTCTGCGCAAATGAATCGAGGTAGCGGGCGATTGAAATGGTGCATAGTTAGGACTTTTTTATGCCTAGTGTTTATCTCGTTATGCTGGAAATTATTAGGTTTGCGAACATAAGCTCCGTTAGGTGCCGCTTGAATAATGAGAAATAGGGTTAATTCCTGTGGAACAACCCTGTTGAAGGGGGAATCAGTGGAGATGGAGGACTCAGGTCGGTTATTTCCTTCCCCTATTAACTCTGCCCCTGCAAGCTCGTCAATCTTCATAATTTATCTGACCAAACTACTCTGTAAACTTTCAACCAGTAGGATGGAAAGAGTCTCAGATCACAGACTGCAGCAACTGCTTGAATAAATCACAAATAACTTTCAAGTTTCGAACTCTTCTCGCTTCACGTGATACAAACTTGAAAAAATAAACACATTCAATGTTATTTCGAAGAACATGTGGCAAAGAAACACCTTGCGGAAGATTGAAACCTTTGATCTTCTCTTAGAATTGATCAACTATCAATGCACGGAGTTCAATACAATACGCGCTGCTCTCATGAGACTTTGCTGACAGGCGTTATTGAACGTCTTTGTACTCTGAAAAGCCGTCCTTGAATGTAAACTTTCAAAAGCCCCATGAATGATCAGTGTGTTCATTGGTAATACAACTTCTATATTGATAGCCATCCCCTGTTTACAGTTCAAGTTCTGCAGCCGTCCCCTGTTTCGTGTGTCTCTATCAACTGTTCAATGTCAACAGATATCCCACGTTTCGAGTGCTTCTATTAACAGTTCAATGTCAACAGCCACCCGTTGTTTCAAGTGCCTTTATTAACAGTTCAATATCACGAGCCATCCCTTGTTTTAGTGCCTCAATTAATAGTTCAATGTTACCTTCCAATTATTGATACACGAGCCCCAATTAAAATGCACCTGCTGGACGTTTTTTTATTGTTATACTGTATTGTAAACAACATTGTTAATTATACATCTAGATGAGTTTAAAGAATTGTTTTAATCAAGATTATAATAGTGTCGTTATTTTTTTTGATAAAAGTCTCTTGAGGAAAAAGATGAGGAGACTGCTCTAGGTTTACGTCGCTTTCTGTTTTTTTTTCTGATAATAAAGCCCAATAATGAACAAATGTGTTTTCATTGCCCCAATATCTTACTCGGTTCATGAGAAAACTGCAATAGAGGGTTGGACTTGATACGCATTAGACAGTATACAAATACAGAATCAGACAGTAAGGCCGATCTCCCAGGACGTGGGTTGGCCGAGGGCAAGGCGCATAGCACACCCTCACACGCTCACACTCACACAACTTAGACCGTTTGCGCTAAAGGGGCCAGCAGGGAACCCCACAACACACATCCTGGGTCACAAATGCGGTCTGAGGTCCGTGTCAGCAGCGGGGCCCGACTGACTGGTTTACCCCCGCCGCGTCATGATGACCAGGCCGCCCCTACCCACGGCCATCTCGCTTCTCCACTCCCGCACTTTCATTGCACGCTCTATCGCTACCTTCACATTCAATTATCTCCTTCCTAACGCCTGCTGCACACCATCCATCCACCCAAACTTCATCCATCCTCACCATATGCCCGAATCATCTCAGAACACGTGAATCCACTCTGTCCTCCTTGACAACTCCATCCATGTACAGATTGAAGAGCCAAGGAGACATCACGCAACCTTGTCTTAGACCCACTTTCACTGTGAACCAATCACTCACCTTTCTTCCCACTCTGACACATGCTCGACTACCAAACTAGGCACACGACAGAATTCCGCCCACTCCATACAAACAAAACACCATCTCAAGCGCTTTTCTGTCAATTCTGTCGTGTGCCTTTTCAAAATCCATAATGGCCCAGAACACATCCTTTCCCGTTGCAATGTATTTCTCACGGACCTGTCCCACTGCAAAAATCTGATCGGCACACCCTCTACCGCTCCTAAAACCACACTGTTCCTCTACAATTGCGCAATCTCTAATCATTTTGATCAGCACTCTTCTATACAACTTACTGACCACACACAACGAACTGAAACCTTCGAGTTGCAGCATTCATTTTTATCTCCTTCGACCTTAAACAGCATGACAATGCAGGTACTGCGCCACTCAATCGGCCCCACGCCTGTCACAAAACAAATGTTTAGTTGCCTCACTAACAATTCGACAACCGTTATTCCACTTTTTTCAGGCAACCAGTCGCCTGCATCTCTTCCCTAGTACTGTCCGCAACAAGTCTCTCTCCAAAAACTGGCATCCGCGCACCAACACCCACAGCAACAATGACAGCCTCTCTGTCATCCCCGACATTGAACAATTCTTCAAAATACTCGGCCCACCTTTTCCGTTCACCACCACTTTCTGTCAACAACTGGACGTTTTCATCTTTCACCGCCCATCCTTTCCATTCTCTCCCTTTCTCCCCCTCTTAACTTCTTCCCTGAACAACTTTTTGTTCTCCTCAAAATTCTGGCGCAACCGTCTGCCCCACCTGGCATCAGCGTCCTTTTTGGCCCACCTCACCACTCGTTTTACCTCTTGCTCTTTTCTTTATAGTTGTCATAGGCCACCACCGACCTCACTTGCAACCACTACTTAAAACTCTTAATTTCTGCGCCACCGCCAGTTTGACCTTGTAGGGCCCGGGCAACTACTGATGGAAACATGGGATGCAACAAAATAGGAACATGGTAGGCGAGCAATCGAAATCCCTCATCCATGTTTCCACCGTTAACTATAGTCTGGGTTTTGTCGTCTTTACCCGCATGAGTCAATAGCACTTGACATGTAGAATCGACAGAGCGCAGAGCTGTCCTGGTATGTTCGATCAATGTACCACCAGCAGGATGTTTCTGACAAATGCAATCAGTAATTATGCTTACCATGACGGAACTCAGCAGACGCGAGGCTGTTTTTGTGCTTACACGTTGCCTCGCAACAGCGCCTCATGAGAAAGCAACTGGTTGAATCCAGTTAGCCGGACGTATCACGTGATTGTCACCGCTTCTGTTTGACCCTCATTATAGGCCAGAGCTGAGCTCAGAACAGGCTCCTGGTGTCAGATGTGAGCATCAAATAGTTAATTGTCCCCAGCCTCGCCGCGCCGCCGTCTCTCGTCGTTCATCAGTAAATGGCCCCGTTGTTACCCAGTGTCATCCACAGTGATTATAAAGACTATAGCACAATTAGTTCATCGACTCCGTGTTCAGGAGTGAACCCGGAGTGTTTGTAGACTTTCAGTAGACTATCGTTCATAGCAAAACGGGTTCGTTTGAACGATAGCGTTCCAGTTGCCAGTGCTGGTGTAAGCATTAGATCATCAAAATAACGTCAGTGTGACGGTACATTGACCACAATTATGGATTGATAGAGCAAACAGTAGTCACCTATGTCGGTGACTTCGACAGCATAGCGTAGATATACGGTATCATCCGGATATCTATGCTTCAGCACTGTAGTGGTTCCAAGATAACGTTCGACCAGCACGGTCGAGCCTAACTTGTCGCGATTCCAGGGATTGTGTAACCAACTTTGTGAGAGCGTTTATTTAAGTAACACGATCGGTAGGAAGAGTACGCGGAGTATAAATGTCTGTAGATAGGAGCTGACATTAATCTGGAAGAGCCCCCACTTCCCACTCTTAGCCCCAATCCTCATCGGACGGAGATGGGAAAATGGGTTGGGGTGCTTCGCCTTGGCGCTCAGCTGTAACGAGTTGGTGCCAGGTGACTCATGCATTTGGTGATGCCCCGCCTGGGCTTGTTTGTCTATTGAAACTGTGTTATTGTAGTTTTCCTGTTAGTCTGTGTTATGGTGAGCCCCGTAATGGCTGAGTCTGGCCTTATTTCCCGCGTTGCGTAGTTGCCGAAGCCTCGCTTCATCTGGCGTGTTTATACCGTATTCTAGAAAATATATTTTAGAAGATAACTGTGTGCTATTATTGAATCCACACCCACCCTACAGACTATATTTGAGTAGCTGTCTGCAAAACACAATTGCAGTGAATTAGTAGAGATATATTCAGAATCTGAGTCACGACAACCTTAGATGTGTGCAGCTTTACCAGAGCAGCTATTTTCGTCCAGAACTCACTGAAAAGAGTTTTATTGGTAGTAAGACAGCGATTGCGGGTCCTTAGAGTGAGGACCGCTTCAACCACCTCGGTCCACCACTCACAGCCCTTCCCTTCTGTGGGAGACCCTGCCAACAAAGACATTCCATTGTTAACCCATGTGTGTATTTCGATTTGTGGAGGAAGCCTGGTGTCGTCGGTTGGCATTCCTTAGGTGAGGGTAGAGGAAACCCCCACCCCTTCATCCCCGGTCTTTCAACTGCTATACTTGGTTTCCTTTTTCTCGAATCATTTCTAGACGTGTGAACAATTAAGACTGAAGTAGTATAGGTCAGTGAGAAGGAAGTAATGCAAATAAGTAAAGTTTAAAATAGGTATCTATGTATGAGGTAGTGATGGTTATTATAGTACAGTAGCTAGATATAATCTTTGGAGCGGAAGCGTTAAACCGTGGTCGGAGCCATGTAGGCAAATAAGCCTACCAACGCCACCGTTAGATGGCGTTGTATGCCGAAAGGCTGGCTCCCCCAATCTGAGAGGGGCTGTTGTTGCTTGTGAACCGTGAGTGCATACGGACGTGTGAGGCCGCGAGGTCCGACCAAATGGATAATGCACCCAAGATCTTCAAGAAAAGATAAGTTTAAACTAAGACTTTTACCGACTAGTTTAATACAGTGACGCAGTGATAGTTGTAGACTAATCTACTATGAGGTAGGGAATTAAGGTAGTTTAGTTATAGAAAATAGCAACTCCCATGACTTATCACTTTCGGACTACCAAGATGGCCGCACATTTAACCATGAAAACCTAAAAGTAAACTCACTTGAATTAAGATACAAATGCCCCCAATATCCGCCAGTCTGGATTCGGTGTTCCCAATCTCATTCATATTATATTTAATATATGAAGTTAAAAAATAAATACTAAGATGCTAAATGAGTAAAAAAGTCGGGTAATGATCGAAGGCAAAGTCCCGACCACACCTTCCACCAATATTCCTCTCTTAATCTTTCTTCCACCAGTAGATGGTGGAAGAAAGATGGTGGTCGCACATCCAACAGCCTCACCACTATTCTCCTCGAAATCAGCACAAAATCCATCAGCGCTCTCCACAGGCCACCCTTACCTACCCATGTTTACTGGTGAATATCTCGCTTCTTGAACCGACTGTTTCTGAGGACAAATTCCTGCTCCATGCCCAAACCTATATGGCTTTCTCCACTGTCTGCCTACCAGGAACGTCATACCAACCTATCACATTATCCACTACTGCATCTCCAATTCTCGCATTAAGGTCACCCAGTACAACCACATTGAATTGACTTGCAAAATTCTCAACACACTCGCTCAGGTCAGTCCAAAATTGCTTCCTCTCCTCAAGTCCGTACGCAAACACAAATGTCCGTTTTTCTACGACTAACTTCACTTTCACCCACATCAGTCTTGAGGACACCTCTTTCCACTCTGTAACGCTACTAGCAAGTCGGTCATTCATTAACAACACCCCACCTTCTCGTGCCCAACCTTCCCCTACGCCTGACTTTCTTCCACTTGCCACTCCAAACTCACACTCGCCCTTACCCTTCAACTGTCTCACTCAACGCCAACACTTAGACTTAATCCTCACAAAAATCTCACCAATCTCTCGCCTCATTGCTTCATTCGTACCACAACCTCGCACATTCAATGACCCTAACAATAGGGTTCGGAGAGGCGTGAGTCTCTCTCCCCCCCGCTCGTCTTGCCGCCTTTTAGGGAGAATTTTACAAAGGAAGGGATTCATAGCCCCCTCGCCCCGCCCTTTATTAGTCGTCTCATACGACACGCGGGGGTTGCGTTAGCACGATTCTAAGCTCCTGCTTAAAGGCTCCCCTTTTAGTCGCTATCTACGACACGCAGGAGTTACGGTAGCAGTATTCTAACACCCCTGCCCTGGGGTATCTAGCTCCCACGCCACGGGGAAGACCAAGTTCGGAGCAAAGTTAACATCGTAGGAGAGAATCAACATAGTGACGAGCATGTTATTAAATATCTTACCCCTAATTTCTGGAGGCTCTATCCTGAAAACTCATTCAAGTGTTTAACAGGGGCATTAGATCGAAGCCTTAGTCTCGCGGACTAGGAATAACGAAGGGCAATGGTTACAACGGATGTTTTAACTGCTGTACATTTAATCACGGTAAAAGACAGAACGTTCGAATAATCCTCCATGCTTTCTTATCACTCCTCATGAACTGTGTGCGCACTCCTCATGAACTGTTGTGCGCACTCCTCATGAACTGACGTGTGCACTCCTCATTAACTGTGTGCGCACTCCTCATGAACTGTTGTGCGCACTCCTCACACACTGTGTTTGCTCTGCTCATGAACTGTGTGCGCACTCCTCATAAACTGTTGTGTGCACTCCTCATGAACTGTGTGCGCACTCCTCATACGCTGTGTGTGTACTTCTCATGAACTGATGTGTGCACTCCTCATGAACTGTTGTGTCCACTCCTCATACACTGTGTGTGCACTCCTCATACAGTGTGTGTGCACTCCTCATGAACTGTTGTGTGCACTCCTCATGAACTGTTGTGTGCACTCTTCATACACTGTGTGTGCACTCCTCATACACTGTGTGCGCACTCCTCATGCACTGTGTGCGCACTCCTCATACACTGTGTGTGCACGCCTCATGAACTGTTGTGTGTACTCCTCATGAACTGTTGTGTGCACTTCTCATGAACTGTTGTGTGCACACCTCATGAACTCTATGCGCACTCCTCATACACTCTGTGTGCACTCCTCATACACTGTTGTGTGCACTCATCATGAACTGTGCGCACTCCTCACACACTGTGTGTGCACTCCTCATGAACTGTGTGTGTACTCCTCATACACTGTGTGCGCACTCATCATGAACTGTGTGCGCACTCCTCATACACTGTGTGTGCACTCATCATGAACTGTGTGCGCACTCCTCATACACTGTGTGCGCACTCCTCATACACTATGCGTGCACTCATCATGAACTGTGTGCGCACTCATACGCTGTGTGTGCACTCATCATGAACTGTGTGCGCACTCATCATACACTGTGTGTGCACTCATCATGAACTGTGTGCGCACTCCTCATACACTGTGTGCGCACTCCTCATATACTGTGTGTGCACTCCTCATACACTGTGTGTGCACTCCTTATACACTGTGTGCGCATTAAAATGCTCTGAACACATGGACGATGCTGCGTTGAAATGCTCTAAACACATGGGTGACGCTGCGTTCAAATGCTCTGAACACATGAGTGACACTGCGTTCAAATGCTCTGAACATATGGATGACACTGTGTTGAAATGCTCTGAGAACGTGGATGACGCTGCGTTCAAATGCTCTGAACACATGGGTGACGCTGCGTTCAAATGCTCTGAACACATGAGTGACGCTGCGTTCATATAAACTGAACACATGGGTGAAGCTGCGTTCAAATGCTCTGAACACATGGGTGACGCTGCGTTCAAATGATCTGAACACATGGGTGACGTGTCGTTGAGATGCTCTGAACACATGGATGATGCTGTGTGGAAATGCTCTGAACACACGAGTGACGCGGCATTGAAATGCTCTGAACACATGGATGACGTTGCGTTCAAATGCTCTGAACACATGGGTGACGCTGCGTTCAAATGCTCTGAACACATGGGTGACGCTGCGTTCATATGTACTGAACACATGGGTGAAGCTGCGTTCAAATGCTCTGAACACATGAGTGACGTGTCGTTGAGATGCTCTGAACACATGGATGATGCTGTTTGAAAATGCTCTGAACACACGAGTGACGCGGCATTGAAATGCTCTGAACACAAGGATGTGTACAGGGCAAGTGTATGTTGGCACTTCGCAGACTTCGACATTCATTGCCTGCAAAAACCTTTTAATTACTCAAATTTGTTTCAGTCGAGGGGCACATCCCCAGACACAGTTACATGCTTCACATATACATTTCTGATCAAAATAGATGGCGGATAAAGAACTGCTCGCGCACAACTTCAGCTCAACATCATAGGACATCCTATGGAAGTTCATCTTGAATGAGTCAATTAGCATCATTCAGGCTTCCTCTCCGTTCACATAAGAGAGATGACGGAAGTTTGATTGACGCAATAATTTAGATGAGAAAAGTTTGACTCCGGTGGGACAATATCATTGGCAATGTAGTCAAGTGGCAAGCGTGGTAAAGTGAAGTCAAGTGTCAAGTTTAGTCGAATTTATTCCCAATCTGAAAATCAATTGATGCGATTATGATTCGAATATATTTTTTATTGAAATTATATTGATATTTTAAATGCGAGATAACGTTCAAATTTGCTAAAATATCATTAAAATTGGGTGAATGTTGATATCATGTTCTCAATAACATCTTTCAACTTTTGTTCAATAACTACCATATTTCAAAAAAACTGCTACGCCTTACGTTGTCGTTATGTCTGTCAACAAAAGGGAAAATCAAGTAATCCGAGTAATTAGTCATTTTTGTTCAATAATATTATAATGATATATCCGCATCCGCGAGGATGTCACATGCAGTATTCGCATCCGCGTCATCGGGTGTATTAAATTCGATATTTGATCCATCACTAGTAGAGATATACAAACATTTCCTCGTAGTCACCAAATGGCTTGTAGCTCCACACACATTAAGGCTGCGGTGTGTTGCCCAGTCTTGAACACCCAACCTGTTGCATTCGAAGCTGGCCTTGGAGCCTTACACGTTTTTCGATCGGTCACACCGGAGCATATTAGTAGCCCTAATGAAATAATCGTAAGCTTTTTGAATGTGTTTTAGAACTATATTTGCATTTTTTCTCAACAAAGTGTAGTAAAATTAAACAATGGGAAAATAATTATAGTGAAATGGAAGGGCATTTAAAGATTCGTCTCCGATGTTATGACTTTAATGAAACAAGCAATGTACGTAAGCAGTTAAATACATACGTTTCCTTTTGGAAATTTGTTTAACTATATTCATATTGTTTTGCTTTTATAAAACTGATCAAAATGTTTCCACGGTGGAAAATTGCCATGAGAACGTGTATTAAAGTCAATTCAAAATAGGTGTAAAATTAAAATTACTATTAAAAGCACTTGAAAGCACTTACCTGTTGTTCTACCGCCCTACGTGGGAGTCTGCATTAACTTTGCGTTGGGACTTCGGTGGAACATGGAAGCAACTACTACTACCTGTTGTTCTTCATTGAATGTGTTAACATTTCGTTTCGTGTTTTTTCTTCGTTTTTACAAAATGGTGTTTGTGTAAAGCAACCAAAGATATTCATATACTCTCTGCTTGCTATTTCCACTTCTAAAGCTTTCCATGGATATAAGCCTACTCATCATTGTACGGATATTATTTTGAACTACTCCCTTTTCTTTTGTATTTCTATCATTTTGCTGAAGTTAATTTCTCTCCATTTCTATAACAGGCGCTGACATCCAACAACTGATCCGCATCGACCTGTTCACTAACCAGCTGAGGTCTGGTCACTCATGACGGAGACATTCCCCGTCAGGAACGGAGAAATGATCATCAAGCTTCACTCCAGCCAAATCTCCTTCATCGAGCCTAGCACATTCGCCCTCCCCGCATGAACGAGTGAAGAGGGGTGAGTTGCATAAATGGGTAAAGGTGGTTCAGAAGTAGCACATGAAGAAGGTATGCTGTATCAAAAGAAGTATAGCATTTCAGTGAAGTCTGGTTATAAATGATACCAAATAGCATCGGTAAATACGTTGATGAAATCTCCTACGATTCGATCTTCTATAAAATTATTCGCTTATATTTACCGTTAAAGAAAAAAAGTGTCCGTACCTAAAATAATATCTTTCCTCTGCTTTGAATCATTTTGAATTTTTATAAAACATGTATGTTTACATAAAATCAACTTGTTTAAACTAATAGCTTAGAAGCACGAATGTTTTTCATTGAAATGGAATGAATGAAAATTGTGGTGATGAAAGGTATTTGTACACATTCAATTTTGCTGTTCTATATCTCGGCCTCCCTTTATTACAGTCCCTATTTTTCGGTCAACTTTTCTGATTCCCCATTTGCTTTCTTTTTATTAAAAAATAGTGGTTAGGGTATATTTTACTTGAACATAAGTAGCTATAAGTGAATCCAAACGCAAGTGAAGAAATAAGATAGGACTTAATAGAGTTACTTTTGGTGGGTCCTGCCTGCAGCAGGCAGGACCGGAACTGGTTTGGGCGTGAGTCAGCTAACGGGCGATGGGGGCGGAAGGGGAGCGGCGGGCCTGATGCCAGGCTTGCGGGCTAGATTGACAAGATGTTATGTTCTGAACATTAACCATTTTATTGTATTTTGACGTTTATTGTATTTATATATGTTTTTTCTTCTTTAGATGGTTGTGTTGGGATATAATTGGTCCCTAACTGTTGCTCGTTATATATATTTATACGGTTCTGGTGGGGTTATTACTATTCCTAATTTCTGTAGGGGTGCGGTAGAGGCCCCCTTAAGAAAAAGGTTGGATGCGCTCCTGGAAAATTAGGTGAGATAGCTCTCACATGTGATTTGTCTTATCAGGTATTTCCGTGGCATGATTGCTATGTTTGAGTGTATGTATCGTTATATATTTAATGTCTGGATTATAATTCTACATATTTTCAGCGTACATATATGTCTGTATTCATATAGTTGGGGCATAATTGTCTCATTTGGAAGTGGGTTGGTAGAGATTCTTGGCAGTTGGATGCTTGGTACCAGCCTGATATTAAAATTTAGGCAATGGTGGATTTTCCAGTCGTTTATTTCATATGTATATAATATCTATAAGAATAGTACGGTTGTTTTGTCTGACAGTTGGCGGGTTGATGTTTGTATTTTGGATTGATGCAGCAGCATCGTTACGAGAATCTATCCACCCCATAACGCATTATCCAGGTTTGAACCAGATTAATCGGTGTTTCATTGACGCGGTGTTCCAATAGCGAGAGTACCTGAACGATATGAATTTATTGTAAGTTATTATATTGTGTTATGTATACTTAGCAATGATCGTTTGATATATGTTAAATTTGTAGTGTTTTTTGGAATTTTGAATAGTTATCTCACACAGTTATGGTTTTTCAATATATTTTAGGTTTGCATCGTTCATGTAGCACACTAATGCAGGCATATTTGGTCGGTTATTGCATCATTTTGGTATTTTATATGTATATAACATTCTGTTACAATTAAGCAGTGGTTACTTAAGTTAAAAAAATGTTAATTTAACCCTGTTTTGGACTAGTAATTCTATCAGATTTTGTATATACTATAGTGTGTTCGTGTAGAAATATTCAACACCAATTACTATATGTTTCAGCGTATGTTGCACGCATGTCCTGGTATCTTATTCACGTCAGTTGTTTGGTAGGTTACATACTTTTTTTCGCGTTCGTCACAGTTTATAATGTATGTTCTGGGTATAGTAGAGAATTGATCTTCTTGCTGTGTAATAACTAGAGAGTTTTAGTATGTGTCTATCAGTTTTGTATGTTCTCTGTACAGTTTACATCTTCGATGCAAGGTATTGGGTATTTTATACAATATCGGAATATAACGCTTGTTTCTGAAATGTAGAACATTATTTCAGGTATAATTTAGTTACGAGTTATGTTTTTAGTGTTTTATATATCTTCTTACATCCTGGTTCAATGTGTGACGTGGATATTATAGATATAGAAGACTCCATTTGTGACCAACTCGGTCTTGCTATTAGGTTATTGAATGTTTATTGTAGGACAATTCGTCAATATTTACGAGGAGTTAGAGGTGTCCCCTAGGCAAAACCCCGTTGTGTTTATACCTATTTGTGTAAGTAGACCGATTTACTATACTTTATACCCTAGTAAATTCCATTTCTAATATAAATTAAAACAGAGTAGAGCATCTCATTTGGCTATTTTATATGGTTGTTGTTGTTGTTGCATGATTTTTTCACGATAATCATAGGAATGTATGTTTAAGAGGACTAAGTCCGTACTGCATCTTTGTGGAATTTTGTCATTGAACCCTAGCAAGTGTATAGTGTAACACTTTAGAAGACGATTTACTGGATGGTGGGGTCCTGGTGTAGAAGGAGTTTACACTCTTTGGTTGTCATTTGTAGTTCATCCATGTTCAACGTGAATTATGTAAGTTCTTGTGGACGTCGATTTTAAGTTCCATGGGTTTGTTAGAGAGGTTATCCGACAAGCTGCTGATCGTTGTGGTGGTTTACTTAGCTCGTCAGTGAACAGAAGCCTAGCTTTTTATGGCCAGTCTTTCAAACCCATGTCAGGCCCATTCTTAACCACTGTACCTGTGTATAGATTCTTGGTTATGTCCAAGATGTGACTTTGCTCGACGTTGTTCAGAGACGATGGACAAAACAGATGCATGGTGTGTATGTCTGAGGTATTGTACCATGACTGGGTGTTACCTTTTAAATTTGTTATATATCAGTGGTAGTTTGCTACTGTGTTATGACACAGTAGGCCTTGATTTTTCTCCTTCTAGAGGCATAGCATCAGTTAGGTCTAGGAATTTGTTATAGATTTGATCAGGTATCGTAGTAAAAGTAATATTATTCGCATTAACACAGCGTTAAATGTCAGATATTTTCTGTATGACTGTTATGTTAGTATATGATTTTTTCCATGTATCAGATCACCTTAGGAGTTAAAGCGCAGGATTATTTCTATTTATTACAAGATCGGTTGTGTACATCGGTATCATGTATTGATTGATCATACACCTTCCATAGTGGTTTAGGTTTTATCCACTGGGTACGGCAGGATACGCCGCATATCATAGTTAATCAATGTCGGGTAGAGTAGAGTGGAGAATCCTGTTTAGCTTATTTTTTATAGTTTTTGTTGTATGTTTCAATTGGTTATCATAGGAATATAGATGTATAAGGCATAAATTTGCCTAATTTCATAGAATAGTGGGTATAAAATACACTTAATTGGATGTAACGATCTAAAATATTGCTACGTTTCACCTCTTGACGTTGGATTTGGGTCCGGTTCCATGTCATCTTGGAGAATCAGTACCGGATTTGTGTAGAGTTAGGTAAAAAAATTCTTCAATAACTTAATGTACATCTCAATTACGTTACCCGCTCGTATGTCTTTACTAGATGCTTATTGCCGCAAGTCTTACTTATATAAATGTTTGTGAAACGTTTGCAGTTGTACACTTAGAAGTTATTGAATAATTCAGGCTTTGTTATGAGATTGTGTTCCAATTTAGAATATCTGTCATATTTGAGCGTTTACAATATCCACTGTAGCATTTATCACAAAAGATTTGTGTAATGGCCGTAAACCTAATTCATCCTAACCTAATCTAACCAAGAAGTATATTTTTCCCCCCGTTTTCATACCTATGTCATGTATTTCTTCACTGATTTAAGCTTTATTCTTATCAAATCTATCCACTTGACACTGTAGTTTTACCAATCTGTAGCATATTGTGTGCCTACATATAT
>SDVV010012695.1:0-15364 GCA_016164225.1 Gammarus roeselii | reverse complement strand
AAGATGTGCGTTTGAGGAGTGGTTGCAGGTGAAGTCGGAGGTGGCTTGTGAAAGGTACAAAGAGAGGAGAAACGAGGTGAAGCAGGTGGTGAGGAGAGCCAAAAGGGACGCTAATGCCAGGTGAGCATGCATGCACTGGATAGGCGTGAGTGGAGAATGATAGTGAACGGATGAGATTTGACGCTGCTCTGATGTGCTTTTCCGCCCTAGGCATATCGTTGAGAGACGGGATGGTCGTAGGCGGGGGGAGGGCCCGGTCATCATGACGCGGCAGGGGTAAACCAGTCACGTTGTCAGGCCCTGGTGCCGACACTGACCTCGAACCGCCATTATGACCCAGAAGGTGTGTTGCTAAGTCCCCGGCCGGACTTTTTTGGGCCAAAGAGCTAAGGTGTGCGAGTGTGAGTGTATGAGAGTGTGTGGTGCGCCTTGCCGTCGGCCACCCCCCTTGTTGGGGGATTTTGGCCTACTAGTGTCTATCTGTACATAAATAGCTAATAACACACCGCCAATACGGGCATCTTAAAAATAAACTGGGCCAGATTTGATTTAATGTGCTTTGGGCCTCATTTCCATCAGAGGACCTGAGTATAAGATGGAGTCTTGATAACAACGAACCAAGTTTCAAGAGTAACTGGAATTACCAGGCTTATATAATTGTAACGTCAAGTTACAACGTTTTCACGCCAACGATTTGCCCTATGTCGGACGGTTCCCGTCAGGGCTCACATAATTGTAGAATAAGAAAAATTGTCACATAGTTGAAAACGAAAACCTTTACAAAATCTCATAAAATCAGTACAAAGCTCTTGTCCACAGTCTCTTGACCAATGAATTAAACAAAAGGATGCAGTACTGGCAAGGCCATTAAATTTTGAGCGTGTCTCCATCATGCGGTAGAATACACGGATAGATATTTCAGAAAAAAATCGTCTTGGATTCCATCAAATTTTTAATTTCCGAAATAGTTATCCAAGGGCCGTACCAAAGCATGCACTGAGCAGGAAGACAATCAGGCAATCAAGGACGGTAGCGGCATTGTAGATATACAATAGCGAAAGAAAATTCATCAACAATTAAATGGTAGCTAACAAAAAATATAATGAAAATTTTTTGCTTTGTATCAGCATTCAATTCAACAAATTTTTCAAATGCATTCTGCATCCAAATGGCATAATATGAATGAGTATGAAGCTGTATCTTGTTGTTTCAAACGTTTACTTCTGTAATTGTAGACTAACTCACACTGACGACAAGGCTTCAGCTTACTTGCAAGCCACTCTCGACCTGTCAACGCTTGTTACTGTTATTTACGCTCACCTAATGAAGAACGCCTCTTTACGAGCGGGAACGAGACCGCCGCCTGGGGGTGGGTGAGTCGCTGCGCCGACGGTAGTCGTCGTAGCGAGGTGAACCGCGCCGTGCGTACCTGAAAAGCGACCTTCATTATTATTAAATCATTCACTTCCATTGTCTAGCAATGGGTTTTCAATACTTAGGTATAATACATCAAACTTAGTTTTCATATGCGCTATTTGAATTAGCGAAACGAGAGATAAAGTGAATTTGTGACAGCACATCTGTCGGCGGCCGGTTTGTAGCTACTCCATGTTTCAAAAAATTATTCACAATATATGTTATTGAAAATCTTATAAAAAGAAATGTTCATGGGATTAAAAATCCAAAATGAATAGATCGCAGCTCATTTCTAGTGTGCTGCTGGCTCGCCGTCATGGAACTGAATGGGATTCACAATATAGCACAAAAGGGCTAAGTTGTGCGAGTGTGAGCGTATGAGGGTGTGAGGTGCGCCTTGCCATCGGCCACCCTTCCTTTCTGGGGGATGCGGCCTAGAGTCTGCATCAGTATATAGACATACAAATACACATTCAAATGTGCACACACCTACCTACATATATGGATTACAATAAGTGTAATCCACATTCATACGTGCACACACCTACCTACTCATATGGATGACAATTAGTATAATACACATTCCTGTGTGCTCTTACCTACCTACTTATATGGATGAACAATCAGTATAATACACATTCATATGTGCACACACCTAACTGCATGTATGGATGACAATCAGTATAATGCACAATCATACGTGCACACACATACCTACATAGATGGATGACATGATGTCAGAGTAGGTGCAGTAGCAGGCACACGCTGGCTCAAGACTATTAGAACTAGTAGCATTTCTATCTTTGACATAACTTGAAGCTGATAACATACGTTTAATTATAACAAACATACACCTCAATGAAAATAAACTGTTCATGCAGAAAGTACTGTACAAGACCTCAACTTACACGGTCGTCGACCCACACAGACGACCAAAAGGTGATGTGTAATTTCCAGTTTCGACGCATTTGATTTGAGCCTCGTTTCCACCGGAGACACAACATAATAGGCTCCCCCGTAGGGCGTGCCCATCACTGATTCAGGTAAGTTCGTACGGCTTCGCATGCGAAAAGATTAGTCTCGTCAAGGTGAAATCAAGCACATATTTGAATTGTGGCATATTCGCGTACTAGCGCGTACAAAAGAGTTACCGCGTATCTGCGTAAATGTATTGTTATCTCTGTGCGTAATGGGGTGGAGAGACCACCTCACATGCACAGGTGTTTGGGATTTAGACAGCTTCGTTTAGTCCGGTGTTTTCCGAAAGCGATAAGCTTTTTCCGTTAGGTTGGGTCAGTGAGTAGGCTTTGTAGGTTGCACGGGGGATTTAAGAAAGCTCATTGGGCTGCTGAGAGTGCGTAGCAATCCATCACTTGGCAAGGTGGCGCGTTTGGTCCCATGTCAACATCCATCAGGTGGTTGTGAAATATCCACGTGTGACCCGTGCACAAGCGGTTAATGAACACTTGGTCTTTTCTGTTGGTGAACTTTATTTCCCATTCTCCGACTGAGGGTTTGACAGAAATAATTTTTTGTCCACACTGTTGCCACATTTCATCCCATCGGTTTGTTATATGGGAGTTGATGATATGGAACCAGTCCCGGTGATGTATTGCAAAAAATTGTTCTTGGTGAGTAGATTCCAGTTTAGCAAGCGAGTCCGCAAGTTCGTTTCCTCTTGTTCCCGAGTGTTCGGGGATCCAGCAGAATTCAACTGCCTGACTCGTCTCGGACATCACAAAGAGATTGTGCTGAATTTTACGTAGAACGGGATGTTCGTAGTGCAGTGTGTTAAGCTGGGTGAGGACACTCAGACTCTATGAATACGACGTATTTGGGGAAGCGATCTGTTTTTGCAATAAAGATGGCTAGCTCTAGTGCGTGGAGCTCCGCAGAGAACCCGGAATCCTATTGTAGGAGGGTGGCCGAGAGTGGGATGTCTCCGCACACAGCGGCCGCTACCAATATGTTCGCGGTTTTGGAGCGGTCAGTGTATACACGGCGGTGCTCTAAATATTCTTCCTCAAGTAGTTTGTATGAATTTCTGCCGGTACGCGTTGGCTGGAGAAGTTGATTTAGGGTACACAGGGTACACTTGCAGGTCTAGGTTGACCGGTGGTGGGTTGATCTGCTCGATCATCCATGATGGTGTGTTTATGTGAAGAATTCGGTAGGAAAAATGAAGGCTCAATAGCCTTACGGTTGATGTTTAGCGAGGTCAGTAGGTTGTCCACACGTAGAGATAACGGTGGGCATATAGTCATTTTAGCCGCAAAAAAGCCGCAAAAAGGCGTTTATCGGATATGTTGGTTATGAGGTCGAGTGCTGGGTTGTTGATTAGACTTCTAGTCTTAAAATAGTATTGTAGTGCAAGTTTCTCTCGCCGGAGCGGAAGTGGAAGCTTGTTTGCGAGCACCTCAAGAGATATGATTGCGGTGGAGTGGAACGCGTCGGTTGTGATACACATGGCATTGTTTGCGATGGTCGAGAGAGGTTCTAGAGTGGTTTTGGCTGCTGAACCGTAGCAACGGCTCCGTAGTCCATGCGTGATCGTATTATTGCACTAAACAACGTTATTCCGGCGGCCATGTCGGCACCGAACTTCAGGGATGTCACCGATTGGATAAGTCCCGTCGACCTTCTGCAGCGAGTCTCCAGGGCTGCAATGGGGGTCTACACGCGAGTTTAGGGTCCCACACAAGACTCAGAAATTTGATCGTTTCTTCATATACTAGAGGGCTGTTGTGTAGCGTTAGGGCTGGTTTTAGGTGAAAACCGGACACAAGGGTAGAGTGCATGCTTCTAGTTTTAGAGGGCGAGAATCGGAATCCGTTTAGGGAAGCCCCGTTCCCGAATAGGTTCAAGCACTTCTGGAGTTCATATTGAATTGTTGTGTGGCTAGGGTGTCTGTAGCATAGGGTGTCTGTCGCCTACCACGTTTCATCTCTTGACGACCTCTCAGGCCTTTACGGTGGACATCCTTCATGATCCCGTATTTCCACGTAGTGTCGTATGCTTTTTCAAAGTCGAAAAATATGGAATCCACATGTCCTTTTCGGATGAAGGCCTGTCTAATGTCTGATTCTAGTCGTACAAGGTGGTCCGTTGTGGAGTTGCGCTTACGGCCACCGCACTGGACGTTTTTAAGGCCTGCATGCATTTCAAGGTAATCGACTAAGCGTGAGTTCATAATTCTTTCCATAGTCTTACATATGACGATGGTTAGGGCAATGGGACGGTAGTTGTTTGAGTCGCTGTGGCATTTTCCGGGTTTGGGTATCGGGGTATTTACGGATTCCCGCCATAGATCGGGAACGAATGAGTTTGAATACAACGTATTAAACACATTTAGTAGATGCTGGAGAGCATTGTCAGGAAGGTGTTTGATCATATTGATGTGCACTCGGTCCGGCCCGGGTGAGGTTTCACGAGTGTGGTCGATAGCATACTGTAGTTCGTGGAGATAGAAAGGTTTGTTGTAGTTAAGTCAATATGCTCACTTTCTCGTAGAATTTTTTCCCGTTGGAAAGAAGCTGTGTAATTTGTTGATTGCGATATCTGGCTGCAAGTTTGAGCTAGTTCAACCGCGATGTACGCGTATGAAGAAGAGACAGTGTCTTCGTCCGACAAGATGTGGATACGTCGCTCAGGGCGACCTTGGATACGTCTGATTTTTATCCACACTTGTGGAAGAGGAGTGTTTCGATTGATTGTGTTAACTAATTGGGTCCAGTTTCTTGCTGCTTCTCCACGCGGTGTTTGCGGAACACGGCAGTTTTCCTTCTCCAGGCTACTCGGTTCCTGGGAGAACGTTAGTTACGAAAGGCCCCGTACATCCTTTCATGCCGGTCTATTGCTTCTCGTACCTCCGGGCACCACCAAGGTTTTGTGAAAAAGGTTGAGGGTGAATATTGAGGAATGCATGCGACAGCTGGACTTTGGAATTTCTAGTATAGATGTATGACAAGGTCGCGCTCTGAAATGTCTCCGGGAATGCCCTCCACATCGTCCCATTCGACATGTGTTGCGTATTCTTCCCAGCTGGCTTTCCGGTAGTTGAATCAAAGTTATTGTGCGTCGGGATGGTTTGTTGGGTTGGTACAGATACAGACACTAAGCCGCATCCCCCAGAAAGGGGGGTGGCCGACGGCAAGGCGCACCTCACACCCTCATACGCTCACACTCACACAACTTAGCCCTTTAGAGCTTAAGGGTCCAGCCGGTAGCCCCTCAACTACACTCGGGATCACGAGTGCAGTCCGAGGATCCGTCGTCAGCAGCAGAGGCCGACAGTTTTCACTGGTTTACCCCCGCCAAAGGCGGGAAAGCACATCAGAGCAGCGTCAAAATCAACCATTCACAACCATTCTCCACTCACGCCTGTTCATTGCACGCTCTCTCGCCACCTCTACATTCATGTCTCTCCTTCCCAATGCCTGCTTCAGACCATCCATCCACCCAAACTTGGGTCTACCTCTAGGCCTGCGACCACTTGCCTCCGCATTCATCACCCTTTTCACCAATCTCCCTTCATCTATCCTCTCAATGTGCCAGAACCATCTCAGTACACGCGAATCCACTCAGTTCTCCAACTTCTTCACCATCCCTGTTCTGATTCGAACTACGTCGTTGGTGATCCAGTCTCTCAGCGTTACTCCAGCTATGCTCCTCAAACACTTGATCTCGAAAACATTTGGTAAGGAGCGATATGATCACTGTCATGTGTTGAAGGCAGGACTCCCCAAACGAGTTGGGGTGCTCAAGTGGGGGAAACAGATTCATAAATCGATGGCGGTTTCACTTTCGAGGGTGATCCGAGTAGGTTGTCCATAGTTGAGAAGGACGAGGTTGTGAGTGTCTATGGTGTTGGCCGTTATCACTCCCAAGGGGTCTGTTCTCACGCATCCCCACACTTCGTGGTAGCTGTTGATGTCTCCAAAGAAGAGTACAGGATGAAGCAGTTGATTAAGCAGATCGGTCATTATTAGGGCCTCCGTGAGATCGTGGTTTCGTGACGAGTAGATAGATACTAAGATCGGAGGAAAAGTGCAAACTGAACTAGAGTGTCAGCAGATCCAACTAGACTTGAACAATATTGTTGATTGGTCAGAAAAGTGGCATATGAAATCTAATGTTGACAAATTCAAAGTTATGATCATAGATGCTCATAAACCCCAAACACGAATGTTCAATATCTGGAGAGAAACTCATTCTCGTCTTCGAAGAGAGATTTAGATGTCATCATTAGCAACGACTTAGAAAGCAGCAAGCAATGTAACGATGCTGCCAAGAAAGGCAACAAAATGTTAGGTATGATATCCCACACTATCTGGTCTCCATTCCTTAGAAAAGACGTTATTAAACTTGAGAATGTTCAACGAAGAGCTACCAAACTCATCCCCTCTCTGCGGAATAAATCGTACGAAGAAAGGCTTTGTGAACTCTATCTTTATTTGCTAGAGAAACATCGAGTCAGAGCCGACATGATAGAAGTGTGGAAGATTATGAAGGGTAAGGAAAACGTCGACCGAGCGAGTCTTTTCACTCTACAAACGGAGTGACAATGAACAATGGATTCAAAATTGTTGGGAAACGTTTCTAACTCGACATCACGCGCAATTTCTTCACATACAGAGTTATCGAAGAATGGAACAAACTTCCAGCAGAGGTTGTAAACCGCAATACAATCGAAACGTTCGAGTCGCGGCTCGATAAGTTCTAAATAAATCGTCGAAAAAAAAACGTTCTCTTTCCCGTTGTTATGAAAAAACAGAAATGGCACACGAAGCTTTCTTAGACATTCTACTCCAGAACTAACCCTCATGCTATGGAAAAGCAACCTATTTTGGGCCAATAGCCCTCTTGTTGTCTTCCTACACTTGTTAACACTTGTATACCACTGTAATTGGTCTTGAGATACATATCTTCACTGCGACAGCTTGGAGTTCTGTTCTCAGAGGGAGGATGTGATGAGGTATGCTTTGATGAATCGTAAGTGCCAGTCCGCCGCGAGCAGTCACATTATTGTGACCTTCGCGACGATGCATGACATATTGAGGGATTGTGAAGGTGGAGGTGTCACGGAGTTTGATCTCCTGGAGGCATAAAACCAAAAGTTTATGGGTGAAGATTAGGGATAATAATTGATCTTTCTTGCTCCGAAGTCCCTGGCAATTCCACTGAAGTATTATATTGTTGTTCATTTCGGATCTGTTTCACGCTCAGATCTTGATGATCTGGAGCGGTCGCGTGGTTTGTAGGAACTTTTGTGGGCTTCGCGTCTATGAGGCACAGGTGTCCTAGATCGAGAGGGTTCGCATGAGCGTCCGCTTTCTGTAGAACATGATCTAGACATGCTGCATTCTCGGCTGTTAGTGCTCTTGTAGGAGTAGGAGGAGGACGAGGGAGTACGATCTTTGTGTAAACTTCTTGAGCGAACGCGTTTCTTATCTATGGAGGGTTTTTTAAGCATTATGATGGGCTAAGTAGTAGTCGTTGGGATATTAGCGGTGCATGGTCGATCAGTGGTTTCGGGTAACAGTTCTTCGTTGAAGATATTCAACGCGTCCTCGCGCAGGCGATGATCGTTCTCACTTGCGAGATGTTCTGGTGTCGGGCATGTTAGCCAATGGTTGAATACCTCACTTTGGTTTCTGCTGGGTGCGGTCGCAGTTAAGACGGTCAGAAGTCGTTAAACACTCTGATCAAGGCGAGCTGTGGTTCGTGGGCTGTTGCTAATCTTTTTGCTTCGTGACGAGAGGGCGTCGCGTACCCCGCGGTCGTCGTCGGAGGAATCTTCGTCTCTTCGCCTTTTGATTTTCGTGTTATTGAACCTCTCTTCGTGGTCGACTGAGGCAGAATCCATCGCAGGGCTCTTCTGGGCACTGGTGGATTCAGTGCTTGGGGCGCCCGCCTCTATTACGAGGGCGGTAGCTGGACTGGTTGTGGTAATGCTAGTACTGGAGAAGGGTGTTGAGGTCACGGTAATAGGTTGCGTTGACGGTACATGAGTGTTGTCTGAGGGGGTAGGCTTAGTTGTAGATTGAACTGCTTTAGCGTAATTTAAATCACGGTAGTTTGGGTCTTCGTCGTTAAAGATTTGGATAGCTCGTTTTCTCGTGACTCTGCGGTCGTTTTGTATGATTGTCATTGCTTTTTGGTCCATGTGCTTTTGGCAGTCGCGGTCGTCTGCCTAATGGAGGCATGAGCAGTGGTAGCATTTAGGTTGGCAGGCTGTGCACTCCTTTCGGTCATGCTTGCAGGCGAACATCTTTCAACGTTGGGAATTGTATGGCTGGCAGTATTTGATAACGTGGCCGTATTCAAGGCGTGTTATGCACATTGCAGGCCATGTCGCCACTGGGTCAGTTTATGTTTTTCCTTGTTCGCCCGGGATTACTAAGAATTCCGGTGTGTCGCGTCCTGGGAAGGTGATTTGCTATGCGATGGTGTGGGTGTTCCGTGGTTTGATCTGTTCTGCTTGAGAAATGTTGGTGACTCCGTAATCCTTTAATAACCCTGCTGCAAAAGCTTTTGGGTCAGTTGTGGGAGTGTAGTTGGAAGTGTATATAATTCGTCTTGTAGCGTTGAAGAACGGATGTATTTTGAGTTACTTTGTGATTGTCTACTTTGTTAATTTTTTGTATTGAGTTACTTAGATCGATATTTACGCCGTGGGCCATATACTTCTTTCCCTGTCGGCGTATGTTTTTTGGTCTTCCTCCTAGTCGTTTGGAGAGCGAGTTCATCATGGTGAATGAGTTCGTTGAGGAAGCAACTTTGTTCGCACCGCTATCGACAAGCGTTACGAGGAAGCGGGTAGGGAATGATGCTGATCTTCTCTCCTGGGTGGGAGGGTCAACCTGGGGGGAGCGAATCGCGGCCACAGCCTCTCGTCGCCCGACTTATTGCTCCGTTTGGTATTGCAGGGTCTCCCTCTCAGTCTTGTCCTGGAGGCAGTCTCCGTGTCCTGTAGTGTGGCCGTTTACTTTGCAGTAAAAGCAGTGAGATTTTTCGGATGGGCACGACAAGGGATCGTCCCGTTTGTCGTGTTGGTCTTGGGAGCAGTGTCAGCATCTCTGCTTACCGTGACAATCTCTGCTCGTGTGTCCGTACTTCTGGCTTTTATAGCATCGCATCGGACGTCTTTCGAAGGGTGTAACCCTAGTTTTAGCGTCAGAAAAAGGTATATCTATGCAGTTAGGTGGGGTGGGGCAATTGAATTTAAGCAGAAGGGCCGTGGTGGTGTTGCTTTTTCGTTTGATTTTTGCTTCAACTACACATTCCTCGTTTTGGACGAGCCCGGTGATGAACTCGTCAACTTCATCACTCGGGAGACCCTCGGATGTAAAGCAGGCATGAGCTCATGGAAAAAGTTGGGTGTGGTATGATTTTGCAAGGCTTTTCGCATTCCCTGTGTTTGGAGAGTATAGTGTCACTTCGAAGTTCTGTGTCTATTTTAATGGGGAAGCAATCGTCGCCGCTGGCGGTGATGTTGGAATTGGACGACCGGTTATGGAGCCCAGTTCTTCTCGCAGTGTATATGGGCAAATGTCTGGTCTGACATTGACATTGAATGTCATTTTGAAGTGTTCGGGAAATTCAGAGCCGTTTTTGAATAGGTTGTGGTCGTCAAATCGTGTGTACAGTCTCCTCTTTACATTTCTTGGTGTTCGGGCATTTTGAGTTTCGGCTGGGATGAAAGCAATGTTGTCAGAGAGGTTAGAGGCGGAAGCACACGAACAGGTGACGGGTTCCTTGGCTTCTATCCTCTTCATCAGCTCCTCCAGTCGGGTATTCATAGTTGCAAAAAGGTTTTCGAGTTAAGTGACGCATTCACCGATTTCACTGTAGGGTGCTGAGCAGTCCTCAGTCTCCAGCTCGGAGAGGCCCATCATAAAAAGTTCATCTTGCCTAGGGCATTCTGCATCCCGATTACATTCGCGTCCAGCTTCGAGAAGCGTTTATTTGTATAATCGACTACGACCTGTGTCAGGTCTCCAGTCGATGAGGAACTTCTGAGGGGTTCGACGTTTTTTCGCGCAGACAGGTTTCAGTACGACGCTCTAGAAGGGCCGTCAGCCACTCTCTAATAGGGCTTGGTCTTGCCCATTGTTTGATTCCCGGCTTCTACCCGTGATTCTGGGTGACTGAAGGTGGGGCCTTCTTTACATATAGATTGAAGTGTATATAAGTATAATTATATACGTTCTTAAAATGAACTTAAATATAATCTTACAACTAGACTTGACGGTAAATATCTTTAGTGTCCAATTTTTGAATTAAATAACCTTTTTTTTAACGTTTTTTTTCAATTCTTTTAAATTCAATTGGGTTCGATTCTAAATTCAAAACCTCGGTGTCGGGGGGCTCACCTCTTTGTGCACCAAGGGGGGATGTAACCAAAACTGAAAGGGGAAACGGTTTAGGAATATTTCTTATCAAAACTTATTTACACAAAAAGGATAAATGAAATGTTGGTGTTCAACAAGGACGCCGCGGGAAGGCGGGTGAACCTGGCATACCCCCAGGGGGTATCCCTCCGAGGTTCGGTACCGATTTCACTTTAAAGAGATGGTGTTCAAGGGGTATCCCTCAGAGGTTCGGTACCGATTTCGCTCTCAAGAGATGGTGTTCAATCTCTCCAAGTTGAAAACTTTCACCTTTACGAGACGATATTCGGTCTCGGAGCGATGTTCGGTTTAGAGCAGTGACCGACCCTTATTTTGATACAGCAAAAAAAAAAAAAGCTTCTAGACCCCGGAAACTTGGAAAACTTTGGATCTTAGACGCGAAAAACAGTGTGCGATGTCAATTTCTTGGTTTGACATTGGTTTATTATCCGTCATTGGTTCGAATCAAATGCGCAGAGCTATTTGATTCGAGCCTCATTTCCACTGGAGCCTCAAGTTACCAAGCCAAGCGAATCACGTCCCATAACTTTTTGCGCCCCATGTGGGTGGGTGCTGGGGACACTAGACCTCAAATCCGTTTTAAAGTAGTTTAGATTGACAAGGATTTCTAGTGCACTGGAGTCAACGTCTCCGCTTTGAAGTACCCGTGCACACCAAAGCTGGGTTGCTCGTTGCTATCAAGTATTCCTGTACCACTCAGGCCCGAATCTGGTGCGCTACCAACCTATTTTTCTTACAAATTTCATCACAAAGACAGCACTTGTGCAGCACGCTGGAGTTCTTAGTGGGCTGAGACAAAGGCACATGAAGGTCCAGTCTTGAATATTTCTCTAGTGACATCACTCTAGTGAAAGAAATGCGACCCATCAGACAAGCTGGAAATTAACTAAATGCATGAAAACCTTTCTTCACGCTTTTCTGATTGGTTGCGTCTCAATAAGAAATGTTACGTCCTGCAGGAATATTTCGGCTGCAACTCTAAGTGGCTTTGGCTGAACATCAGACGCTTACCTGGGCGAGCGAGTGCGCGACCGTCGAGGAGAGCGAGACCTGGAGCGGCCACAGCGGACGCGAGGGCTTCTCGACCTGCCAACAAACAGAGATTAAGCAAGGAAGTAGAGTGTTCAGGGCAGGGAGGCCGCCACCCCATGCTGCAGCAACAACTTAATGACAACAAAGAATGGCAACAAAGAATGACAACATGCTCACCATGGTTAGGACACAAAGTTATTATTTAAACATTTATGCATCATGATAATGATGGTAATAAAACTGAGACAAATTGAAGGATCTTCCCACTCCAACAGCGTCCCACCGAGCCGACAGAACAGCCAACTTTGTCGCTGTATCAAACCAAACACAGAAATGAAACATTTTTTACGCGGAACCGGCGATCAAAACTAGTCCCAAGAAAATGATTCAGAGAGATGTAAATTTTTCGTACAAAAAAATCAATGCCTTAATAAATTAGCTTGGATTTAGAATTCGAAATTTCGATCTAAGAGTTGAGATGTCTAGGCTACCTTTCTTTTGGGTTAGACTCATAGAACTATTCACTCTGCACTATCCAAATAACCACAAGCACGTAGTAAGGATACGCTCAGATTAGTAAATCGTCAAAATAGGGACGGCAGAGTTGGCTAAAATAGATGGCCCGAGGAGAGAGTTCACTCTAGGTACCGTAGATACTTAGTTATAAAGAAATGGTAGATGGAAAAAGATACTCGTTAGTACCTATGTTGCTGTTACCTTCTGCTCTATCTTCAAATTGGCAATATCAATATAGATTCAGATATAAATTTTAAAAAGCGACACAGTCAATCATAATTGATGAACAATGTCTACAGAGACAGGCCTTGAATCCGTTAATATGTAATTCCTATTTCATTGCAAAAATTGGTTCCTTCTACACAGACTTTAGAAAATAACTGTTATGATCGATCCATAACACTTCCCGCGATTGACAGTGACATAATATTTCCAAATAGTCTATTACAGACAGCTAACTCTCCTTCAAGTTACATGTCGACGTCGTGTTTTAGCAGCCCTGAAAAAAAAATCTGCTGTCCCAACACAGGGCTTGTGTTTGCGCTAGAATACACAGACATACCTATACTTGGTGCGCTCAGTCTGAATGACAATGCAGTCAATCACCGAATATTGATGCGCCATAACAATTCCGCCACAACGAACACTCCATAAAGCCGTCGCGGTGAGGATGTGGGTGGCGTCATTTATACAATGCATTGCAACAGAAAAGTCCATCCATAACATTCTCCATTAAGTTGTCGTGGTCATTATCTGTCAAGTCCATCCATAACACTCTCTATTAGGCGTGTAACATAAGGCTAGTGTACAGCGAACAGTGTGCGGTGTTTGAAACGACCCGAACCAACTATTAAATTGAGTTTATGCTCAGACTACGCGATGCTGATCGTCGAGCAGTAATTGCTACCACGTAACAATAACGACCACATCCTCACCGATTGATTCAATGAGAACTTTCTTTTGGTTTGTTCCAGCTCGTAACCATGGAAAAAAGATGCGCGCATTAATGCTCACAGGGATCAGTAACATTCGAGCTAAACAATTTTGAACATTACTAGCACACACTTTCCCATGTTACACACCTAAACAGGTTAGTATTAACAGTAGTAGCTACGTCACATGTCAATTATCGTGACCATCCCAATAGTTTAGAATATGGCATTCCACTTAACTACAGACCCTTATTGCTCAATAAAAAATTTACAAGGCAAACAAAAGTGTCTGGCTGAAGGTTGCCAATCGGCCGTTAGCCGTCACTAATCTAGAAGTAGATACTGACTACCTCTAGATTAGGTTGAAGTGCCAAGACTACAGACTTCCTCGAACTCAAACACTCGCATTTTAAAAATCCTGACCAGCACAACAACGCCAGAGCGTCTTAAACAATAACGAAAACAACAGCAAAGGCTTGTACAAATCCTGCAACAGTGAGTAACACAATGAACATCTAGCAGCACCACAGGTGCAGAATCTACAGCCTCTGAGGTGTGAGTTGTACCGTCACGGGAGTTGCTGTGATGGTGGGGAGGAGACGCGAAGTTGAGCGGAAACGGCCGATGGATGGAGGTGGTGGTGGGTTGCTAGAGATGTGGTAAAGTGGAGATGGTGTAGGCGCTGCTGTAGTGGTGTTGGTGGAGGTTGTGATGGGCGGGAGACCCAAGGAGTTGGTGATGGTAGGGAAGAGCAGGCCTGATGTAGGGCGGGCTGAGGAGGAGCAACAGTTGTTGGGCGACGGCCGCGGCGGCTACGATGAGATCGCTCGTTGGACCGACCGCGCGGCTAAAAAGACAGGCTCGAGGATGGCAATAGGCACACCGAGCACAGTTTTCTAAACAAACCGTTGCAAGCAGCAAGGTTGATACCCATCCCTCTTCTGGAGATCATCAAAGAGGGCACCTAGAGCAATGTATGTAACATTTTTTGGTTCACCAAATAAATTGGTAGCTAAAAAAAATACTCATTTTCGTTCAAGGCTCCTTATTAGCATTCTAGAATCAGTGCGCTGGAAGATGAAGTACATCAAGCTACTATCACAGCTACTTCACTACAAGTACTGAGCAAGTATCTCGATAGGATATTGACAAATTTGCACAGAAAGTACCACAGGCTGTCAAGCGGGGTAAGGGTTGAGATGGGGGGAGTCCCGGTTGGTGTGCCGCTAGCCCTCTCGCCGCTGTAGTGGCGATGGCCTGTACTTGGTGTGGAGGAGGTGAAGGTGATGGTTGTGATGTGGAGGTGGTAGCAACAGGAAGAGAAGTGGTGGATGGGCAAGAAGGAAGTTATTCCTGCAATGAGCCACATCAGAATTAATATCAACATCCATGGTCAGAAGATAACCTGACCATTACCGATAGATGATTCCATACCAAGATGTCTAGATTGGGCCTACAGGTTTGATAAAATCCTCATACCAATGAACACTCTTCACACCAAAAAGCTAAAATATTCACTATTTAAATTTACTATATTATACTCTTGATAAAACAGAATTGACAATAGCTTCACTTCTTATACATAATCATTTAGCAATAGGCTTTGCAAAAATGGATATGTGTAGGTCATAAAGCCAAATAGTGACCACTTGCTAGTTGGGAACCTGTTCAAGAGGAGTGTTTCAATCACCTATTCTTGCTTCTGTATTTTTTGCCCAACTCTTAAATTCTGAATTCTTTCAATCAGTAGCACAATAATTGAAAAAATAATTGATTTGATACCTATTTCTTATCACTGATTTCCTATCCATCAGTTGTAAAAAAACAATCTCCATGAGGCTGCTTGTAACATCTGCTTGTAACCAGTTCAACTAGACCCAGGTATGTATATGCCAATTGAAAACTAATATTTTTTCATAGAACACTGTTCAATGAAGCTACAAGCTAGCTACCTTGAAACATCTGACAGCAAATACTTGCAGAATAAACTTTCCAAAATATATATATATATATATAAATATATATATATATGTATATATAAATATATGTATATAA
>SDVV010012694.1:0-15364 GCA_016164225.1 Gammarus roeselii | reverse complement strand
CTTTAGGGTAGATTTGCAGGTCTAGGTTGACCGGTGGTGGGTTGATCATCCATGTTGGTGTGCTAATTTGAAGGATTCGGTAGGAAAATGAAGGCTTAATAGCTTTTCGATTGATGTTGAGCGAGGTCAGCAGGTTGTCCACGCGCAGGGAAAATGGTGGGCATATATTCTTCTTAGCCGCAAAAAGGCGCTTATCAGATATGTTAGTGATGTAGCTGATTGCTGGGTTGTTGATAAGACTTCTAGTCTTAAAATAGTATTGTAGCGAAAGTTTGTCTCGCCGGAGCGGAAGTGGAAGTTCGTTAGCGAGCACGTTAAGTGATTCGATTGGAGTGGAGCGGAACGCGCCGGTTGTGATACGCAAAGCATTGTTTGAGATGGTCGAGAGAGGGTCGAGAGTGGTTTTGGCTGCAGATCCGTAGACAACGGCTCCGTAGTCCATGCGCGATCGTATTATTGCTCTGAACAACGTCATTCCGGTGTCCATGTCGGCACTGAACTTAAGGGATGTTACCGATTGGATAAGTCCCGTCGACCTTTTGCATTGGGTCGCCAGGGCTGCAATGTGGGGTCGCCACGTGAGTTTAGGATCCCACACAAGACCCAGGAATTTTATTGATTCCCCGTTTACTAGCTGAGTGTGGTTCAGCGTTAGG
Source organism: Gammarus roeselii (assembly GCA_016164225.1). Lineage (NCBI taxonomy): Eukaryota > Metazoa > Arthropoda > Malacostraca > Amphipoda > Gammaridae > Gammarus > Gammarus roeselii. The sequence continues at coordinate 14,708 of SDVV010012694.1, read as the reverse complement.
GCTGGTTTCAGGTGTAAGCCGGGCACACGAGTAAAGTCCATGCTTTTCGTTTAGGAGGGCGAGAATCGGAATCAGTTTAAGGAGGCCCAGTTCCTGACTAGGTTTAGACATTTCTGGATTTCATGTTGAATTGTTAGAAGGCTTGGGTGCCTGTAGCTTATTTGCAGGTCGTCCACTTACAGTGATGAGAGGAATCTTCCATCACGCGGGTGAATGTAGGCTAGCTGGGAGTCCCTGGTGGACACCCATTTCTTGAGAATACGATGGTGACATGGTGTCGCCGACTTTGACCCTGAAGGTATGGTTTCGCAGAAATTTATAGATAAAACGTTTTAGGTGTCCTCTCAGGACTTCGCGGTAGAGATCCTTCATGATCCGTATTTCCAAGTAGTGTCGTATGCTTCTTCAACGTCGAAGAATATGGAAACGTCGTGTTCCCCTTGGACAAAAGCTTGTCGAATGTCAGATTCCAGTCGTACAAGGTGGTCCGTTGTGGAGCGGCGCTTGCGGCCGCCGCACTGGATACTGTTGAGTCCTGCGTGCATCTCAAAGTAGTCTACAAGCCGTGAGTTAATCATTTTTTTCCATAGTCTTACAGAGGACGCTGGTAAGGGCAATGGGCGGTAGTTACGTGGGTCACCGTGGAATTTCCCTGATTTGTGTATTGGGATAATTTGAGATTCCCGCCATTGATCGGGAAAAAATTATTTTGAATACAGTGTTACAGATGCAAGACCGCATCCCCCAGAAAGTTGGGTTGCCGACGGCAAGGCGCGCCTCACACCCTCATACGCTCACACTCACACAACTTAGCCCTTTTGTGCTAAAGGGTCCGGCCGGTACCCCCTCAACATACACTCTGGGTCACGAGTGAAGTCCGAGGATCTGTCGTCAGCAACAGGGCCCGACAGTTTTCATTGGTTTACCCCAGCCGCGTCATAATGGTCGCCCCCCCCACCCACGACCACCCCGACAGCGGGGTGCCAAGAGCGGGAAAGCACATCCGAGCAGCGTCAAAATCAACCCTTCACCACTCACGCCTGTTCATTGCACGTTCTCACGCTACCTCCACATTCATGTCTCTCCTTCCCAACGCCTGCTTCACAGCACCCATCAACCCAAACTTCGGTCTACCTCTAGGCCTGCGACCACTCGCCTAAACATTCATCACCCTTTTCACCAATCTCCCTTTATCCATCCTCTCCATGTACCCGAACCATCTCTCAACACGCAAATCCACTCTGTCCTCCAACTTCTTCACCATCCCTGTTCTGTTTCAAACCACGTCGTTGGTGATCCGGTCTCTCAGCGTTACTCCAGCCATGCTGCTCAAACATTTCATCTCTAATACATTCAACCTTCTTCTCTCCTCTGCTCTCACCCCCCAACTCAGCTCCGTAGAGCACAGTTGCCTACATAGCTTCTCCTCAGAATCCGCAAACAGGGCCGTATCATCAGCAAATAGCAACTGGCTCGACTGCCAACTCCGCCCATTCACTTCCAACAGTTCCAAGCCACGACCCAGCACACTCGCGTTCACTTCCCTGACCACTCCATCCATATAGAGGTTGAACAGCCAGGGAGACATCACGCAGCCTTGTCTCAGTCCCACTTTCACTGTGAACCAATCACTCACTTCGCTCCCCACTCTGACACATGCTCGGCTGTCAGCATAGAAACTCTGCACTGCTTTCAACAGATGTCCGCCCACTCCATACAAACGCTACACCCTCCACAACGCTTTCCGGTCAATCCTGTCGAATGCCTTCTCCAGATCCATGAAGGTCCAGAACACATCCTTTCCTTTGGCAAGGTACTTCTCACAGACCTGTCTCACTGCAAAAATCTGATCGGTACAACCTCTACCACTCCAAAAGCCTCACTGTTTCTCTCCAATTGCGCAGTCCGTACAGTCTCTAAACCTTTTGATCAGCACTCTCCCGTACAACTTACCAACCACACATAACAGACTGATACCTCTCGAGTTGCAGCATTCATTTTTATCTCCTTTGCCCTTATATAGCGGAACAATGCAGGCACTGCGCCACTCACTCGGTACCACGCCTGCCACAAAACACAAGTTTAGTAACCTCACCAAACATTCGTTACTCCACCCTTCTTCAGGCACTCGGTCGCAAAGCCATCCAAACCAGGGGCTTTCCCAGCTTTCATCACGTCCACCGCCTCCTGCACCTCTTCCCTGGTAATGTCCACAACAAGTCTTTCTCCCAAAACTGGCATCTGTGCACCACCACCCACAGCAACAATGTCAGCCTCTCTGTCATCCTCGACTTTCAACAACTCCTCAAAATACTCGGCCCACCTCTTCCGTACATCACCACTTTCCAACAACAACTGGCCGTTTTCATCATTCACCACTTCCTCCTTTCCGGTCTATCCCTTTCTCACCTCTTTCCAGAACATCTTTTAGTTCTCAAAATTCTGGCACAATCGTCTGCTCCACTTGGCATCAGCGTCCCTTTTGGCTCTCCTCACCACCCGCTTCACCTCGTTTCTCCTCTCTTTGTAGCTTTCATGAGCCACCTCCGATTTCACCTACAACCACTCCTCAAACGCTCCTTTTTTCCGTGCCACCGCCAGTTTGACCTCCTCGTTAGGACCACTCGCAGCCTTTCCTCCTGCACCCTCCCACACTGCGCGCACCATACACCTTCTTCGCACATCTCAGCAACGCATCCCTTAACGTCTCCCATTCTTCCTCCACATCTCTCAGGTCCTCTCCTCTCACGTTGTCATATTCTTCCTTCAACGCCTGTTGGAACTCCTTGGCTCTACTTTCACATTCAGTCCACTCACTTTCACTACCTCTTTCCCTCCTCCCACTCGTTTGTTCCCCTTCCACTTCTGCTCCACTCTTAATCTACCTTCCACCAGCAAATGGTCAGACACTCCTCCACCCTCGTCTCTCAACGCCCGCACATCCAACATCCTCCTCACCACTCTCCTCGATATCAGCACAAAATCCATCAGTGCTCTCTCCACCATTCTTCAGAGTGGTGAACACTTTTAACAAATGCTCACGGGCGGCATCTGGGAGATCCTTGATCATGTTGATGTGCACCCGCTCTGGCCCAGGTGAAATTTCACGCGTATGATCTATGGCGCACTGTAGTTCGAAGAGGGAGAAAGGTTTGTTGTAGGCCTCTTCGTTTCTAGAAGTAAAGATGTTCACTTTCTCGCAAGTCCTTTTCCTGTTGGAAAGCAGCCGCGTAGTTTGTTGATTGTGATATCCGGCTAAAGGTCTGAGCTAGTTTATTTGAGATTTCCATGTGGGAAGAATAAATTCTGCCTCCGTCTGAAAGACGGCTCGAGTTTCCCATGGATACGTCGGATTTCTTCCCACAGTTGGGAGAGGAGGGGGGTTCCGATTATGAGAGTCGCCTAACGGAGCCCAGAGTTCACGTTTTTTCTCCAATCGAAGTTTTTGATATGGCTACAGCAGATGCCCTTTTCCACGCTACTCGGTTCCTGGGGGACCGTGCACGTTGGTAGGCGCTGTACAGCCTACAGCAGATGTCCTTTTCCGCGCTACTCTGCACCACCATGGTTTCGGAAAGAAGGTTGGAGAGGCATATTGGGCAATGCTTGCCTCGGCTGCAGCTTGAAACTTCTCGTTTAGATGGGCGACGATGTCGTGTTCCGAAATATTTTCGGGGATGCCATCCATATCGTTCCAAGCGAAGTGCCCCGAGTATTCCACCCAGCTGGCTTTCCGGTAGTTGCACGTGAAGTGCCTCGAGTATTCCACCCAGCTGGCTTTTATGACAAAATTTTGGATCATGAAGAAGAGGGTAAGGGCAGGTTCGTCATGGGTAGAAAAACTGCTCGGATTGATTTTGCACTCATTGTTTGAGGGAATAGGGTGGGGGGGGGCAGAGGTCCCCTGGGTTCCAATAGAGCCCGACAAATCCCAGAGGGCAACTCAATTCCCCCTGGTCTTCCAGAGCTCCCCGGGTCCCTCGAAACCCCTCGTCTCAGCTCATCTCGGCTTGTCTCGAATCATTTCGGACAGTCTCGGCTCGTCGCTACCAACTCGACTCGCCTCAACATGTTTCGACTGATCTCGACGCACCTCGACCAGCCTCGACGCGACATTCGCCCTCTGTGCCAGTAATCCGCGGACTGTAATAAATAATTGGTTTACTCAAGCATTTCACATAAATATATTTTTCTGTGTATGGATTTTGCAGCGAGGGGAGAGGGAAACAGGGGTCCCAGGGTTCAGAGGGGCCTCAAGCGGGTCCCAGAGTTTCTCGAGGAGGTCTCAAAGGGTGTCAAGGGTGTCTCAAAGGGCCCCGGAAAGGTCCAAGTGGGTCCCAGCAAATCCTCCTGGTCTTTCAAGTCCCCCGGGTTCTCGAAACCCCTAGGTCCCATGAGTACCGCGGGTCCCACGAGTACCCATTCCCGGGTCGCCTAGTCTCAATCAACCTCGGTTCGTCTCGACTCGTCGCCTCGCCAGTCGACTCGTCGCCTCGCCAGTCGACTCGTCTCCACTCGCCTTAACCTGCCTCGACTCGCCTCGTCCCCTCCACGCACAGTGCCTTTCAAGACTTTCACTCTCTAAGAGCAACATTAACATTATTTCACCATTTAGCCATCAAACGCCTAGCTGTGCTCGGACATTTATTAGGCGCCCGGGAGAGCGCAAATTTTCCCACCGTAGGTTGGACTACACTAACTAACACACCGCATAGTCCACCTAGGAACTAATCCAAAATTGATCACCATGAAAAAATGGCACAGATAAACAATAGAGCCTACAAAATAAGAAATAATCATTATAAATACTAAAATAAAGTGTTAATGATCTATAAAATGAATAATTATCCATCTACCCCAAGAAACTGAATGGAGACCGCCTGATAAATACAGGCTTCCGCGTGGACAGGTGGTTCGGTCTCAATTTTTGCCAGCATTGGATGAAAAATACAACAACAAGACGTTCTCTTTTTACAAATTATTTCAACGTAAACATGTGATAAATCAACATTGATAAAACATAAATTTATTTCAACAGTCAGGTTGGAAATTAACAATTTAAAAATTAGTCGTCACATAATACCAAATTGTCAAGCTATACGACATTACAATGAGTTGGGCACCCGTTCTTACCTCGTAGTAGCGCCATCTCTCCACATGGGCACGCTAACTGCTGGAAACCCCGAACGCGACGATAAACGAATTCAAGTACTGTGCGTATCAAGTCTGTAAGAACAAGAATGATTAAAACACTTTTTACATTATCTGCGTTTACACAACTGATACTTGTAAATATACAGATGCATGGTCAAGACCCCTAGAAGGGAGATGGCCGACGGCATGACGCCCCTCACTCCTCTTATGCACACGGCCTTTGAGTCATGCCAACATAGACTGGGGAATGCCACTCCTGATCTGTGACTGTGATGTCCCTGCGCGCCAGAGACGTTCAAGCACGTCATGGCGTCGTGCCCTCCTATTGCACCCTGCAGGCTAAATCGGTGCGTGATCTATAGCATAGTCCGTGCGACAGCATGAGTAATGTCAGAGGTGTAGGATTGAAACAGGGCCCTGCACCGGTCGTATCATTCCAAACGGACAGATATTGGTGGGTAACCGGGCTTTCAGGTTACGCGCTGGCCGAAAGAAACATCAACAACACGCACACATCCCCCTTTAGCGCACAAGGGTTCGGACAGGATCGAGCAATACACACTTTGTGTCTGGAGCAGTAGTAGTTGCTTGTTTTCTACCGGAGGTAGATTCAGAGTAGGTTCAACCTAGAGTAGTAGAAGTTGCCTTCACGCTCCACCGGGGCCCCCACGCGAAGTCGTCGCAATTGAAGAGTGGCAGAGTAGGTGCAGCATAGATTACGAGTAGGTTCAAAGCAGATTACGAGTAGGTTCAAAGCAGATTCCGATTAGGTGTAACGTAGATTCTGAGTAGGTTTATCGTAGATTCCGAGTAGGTTTATCGTAGATTACGAGTAGGTTTAACGTAGATACCGAGTAGGTTTAACGTAGATACCGAGTAGGTTTAACGTAGATACCGAGTAGGTTTAACGTAGATACCGAGTAGGTTCAACGTAGATACAGAGTAGGTTCAACGTAGATTCACAGTAGATTCAACCTTGAGTAGTAGGAGTTGCCTTCACGCTCACCGGGGCTCCCACGCGAAGTCGTCGCACGCTTCCCCACAGGGAGTGCTAGTCTAACGCTAACCGGACTAGACCAACCAACACACCCCCCAATCCACCCAGGGCCCCTGCGGGCGTCTAACAATTCATAATTAGCTATATAACAGATACAAAATCAATCAGCATGAAAAAAGGGCAGGCACAAATAAATATTGGAGCCCGTATAGGAAGAAATAATAAAATACGAAAATAAAGTAGTAATGATCTTGGTCATTATTGATCCTATCCGTCATCGTCACACCGGCTGTCCTTTCGAACATCTTTCCACTGAAAGATTCCACCGTTTTCTCTGTTTTGCTCTAGCCCCTCACGTTCAACCTCTGTAGAGCCCAGTTGAGTAGTAGCAGTAGTAGTAGTTGCTTCCATGTTCCACCGGAGTCCCAACGCGAAGTTAATGCAGACTACCTCCTCTGCTTTCATACCAAATGCAGAACAGTTCAATATTTTAATTATTATATCGTTTGTTTCCATCGTACAGCAATGGGTTTTCAATACTTTCATATATAGGCATAAGGAATAATAACATGACAGCGTGAGCGAGCACAAATTGACATGAAACATATATAACATGAATGTACACATATAGGCACAGAAATGTGCATTTAGCGACATGATATTGTATGCGTTACATGAAACTGCTAGAATGACACCACATTCAATTATACAAGCGTCGCTAATTAGTTACCGGAAGCGATCATCCTTTTCAGGTTGGTGAGGTCAGTGAGCAAGCTTTGTAGATCGCAAGCGGATATAGATACAGACACTAGGCTTAAATCCCCAGCAAGGGGGGTGGCCGAGAGCAAAGCTCACCTCACACTCTCATACACTCCCACACCTTCGCTCTTTTGCGCAAAAGGGTCCGGCCGGGAAACCCCGCAACACACCCTCCGGGTTACGAGTGCGGTTCGAAGTCAGTGCCAGCAGCGGGGCCGACACTGCGATCGGTTAACTCCTGCCGCGTCATGATGATCGCCTCCCCCACGACTATACCATCTCTCAACGATATACCAAGGGCAGGAAAGCCCATCAGGGCAGCGTCAAATCTACTCCGTTCACTATCATTCTCTACTCACGTCTATCCAATGCACGCTCTCTCGCTACCTCCATAATCACGTCTCTCCTTCCTAACGCCTTCTTCACACCATCCATCCACCCAAATTTCGGCTTCCTTCTAGTCCCACGTCCACTCGCCTCTGCCTTCAACACCGTTTTCACCAATATCCCTTCATCCATGCTCACCATGTGCCCGAACCATCTCAGAACAAGCGAATCAAATCTGTCTTCGAACTTCTTCACCATCCTCGTTCTGACTCGAACCAAGTCGTTGGTGAACCTGTTTTTCAGCTAGTTCTAGCCTTGCTACGCGCACATTTCATCTCGAAAACATTCACCCCCCAAGTCTGAGCTCGAACAGCAAAGTTGGGACAACGACAACCTCATACAGTCCTCTCTTTTGCGATGCTTCTAGCCCCAACGTCCTGTAATGAGCTGCAGGACGTTGGGGATGGAAGCATCGCAAGCGGGATTCAAGAAAACTCGTCGAGCATTTGCAAGTGCGTTGCACTCCAGAGTGTTTCACCTGATAGCCACATGGAGAAACCAGGGACATGGTGGCGCGGCCGGTTCATTGGATGATGGTGAGATTTAGATTAGAGACTCATTTCCATTGGAGCCTAGACGACAGTCATCGCAAGCTCCACCGTGGGGCACAAAAGTAATCTATTTTGGCAGGCTTGCACATATTTGTGTGCGTGAAACACAATGTTACCGAAATCAGAACCATTTAGAAACTTCAGCTACGGCACACACGCACGCTGGTGTGTAGATTTAATTAGAGCCTCATTTCCACCAGAGTCTCAACGGTTGGTGTGTAGAGGAATAATACTTCGACAAAACAAGCCACCGCTTCCAACCATTAGGAACTTTTAACTATAGTATGTACGTACGCTAGTGCGCACAGGTAGTTTGGTTTGAGTACAAGGTTTACAGTTTCACGGATTAGGTTAATTTCCACACTAACACAATACAAACTTTCATCATCGGGCGTTGAAGAGCCGACGCTGGGACTCAGATTGTCATAATCCAACACTCTTGTGTGTCCACTTCTAAGGTTGTACGATGACTGTTCCTAGTTAAATTGTGTGCCGTGAACATCTTCAAAATACAAACCTGCTGGATGTATCCTTTGACTTTGGCATACCTTCCCTTGATTAGGCGGGTACCCTCCCATCATTACTCCAGATTACGATAGCCTTTCCGGAAACATCTATCGAGAGAAGCAATGGCTTGAAATACAACGGCCAGACAACATCCATGAACGAGCCACGGCATATCCCTAGTAGCGTTCGTTCTCCCTGTCATTGACGTAATTCAGAAGGCCGTACGTAAGCCTGCAATACACCTCTACGGAATCACCCAATTAATACAGTGATTAGGCGGGCGTATCATTGCTAGCGTATTTCCGATCTCATCGCAGTAGCTTTCAACCATACTTCTTCCCGTCGGTTCCCTGTTGCCATTTGCTGGCTATAGAGGCGTTCTAGATTAGATTGAGTGTCAAGGTTTTCTAGTGCACTGTAGTGTACTAGATAAGTCTCTGTGTATAAAGGACCTCCTAGTCATAAGCTAGACCAGTCAACTTTATCCTACTACCCCTTTATTTGTTTTACGTATAGGGTGACATCACCCTGTAGTAGTTCAAAGTAGGTTATGTTATATCGGATACAGCGCGTTCATCCGGCGCCCTATCCAGCTCGGATAGCCTTGGCATCGAGTATTGTAAATTCGATCTCCCGTTTATTAGTAAAATTGCGTGGGTGGAAGGCATAGGCTGCACCAGACAGTCCTTGCATCCGCGCGGCCCCTCTGAACGCCATTGCAAAGGCGCATTCCATATGGTTCGACAACGCTGGTAACAGTGGCGTCTTGAAGCCTTGCAGTGTAGACGAACGAGTTTTCTTGAATAAACCTTGTCGATTTTTAAGCTGCTTCCCAATTTATTTCAGTATTTTATTTCATGAGAAATGTAGCTATCAATTCTCACAGTACCAACATAAAATAAGTTACGCGACACCACGACTGACCACATCGACATCATCTTGAAGCCTTCAACTATTTACCTTACAGAGTAAAATTCTGCTTTGCAAATAAATTCGGTAACTTATTACATAAGAAATGAGTCACATCTGTAAGTACCAAAACAAAATAACAGATGTTTTGTGCCAGTTCATGTAGGGTAGGCCATTTTCTGACGGTACTGTTGTGGAGGTTCAATGGTGGGCGGGTGGAGAGACGAAGGGGGTTGTCTTAACACCCTCCGCACCTCCACCTCGCTTGCCATGGAGTTGTCCATTTTTTTCAGTTTCAGTTTTTGGGTTGTCCCTTGATAGGCACAGAAAAAGGTTGAAGTAATATCAATTTAAATAACGCTGAAGATAAATCAGCGCGTGTGATAATGTAAGTAAGAAATAATATAGTACATTAGCCAAGTTAGTGCAGAGTGATGTTTGTTGAGACATGAGCGGAGCGAGGTAATGCTACATCTGGCCGTCAGAGGATGGCTGCTGTGGGCGGGTAATGCTAGGCCTCCCGCATCTGAGGGAACGGTTCGAGTGAACTTGAACTTGTGTTGTAAGCGGACGTGTCAGTCCCGCTCCGGTCATTGGATAATTGACCACACTCCACATCGAATGACACTAGCCCTAATAATAAAACTTATGACTAGTTGGTTTTAGGAATATATGTAGAGATAGTTTACACTAACCCCCTAAAAAATTCGGTTAGAAAACATTGAGTAGTTATTATTGCCGACTTTGAGCATTACTGACAATGACTGCGTCGAAAACGATAGCTCGTCACAATACCCGAAAAGGAGATGAATGTTTATGTAAGGCAATAAACGTGTGTATCTAACCTCCCGTCAACAAGTTAATCGAAGTGATCAGTGGTTTAAATAAGATCCAGTTTCAGGAGATGATGAATATGTCAAGGACACTTGCATAAATATAAAATGAAATGTCTCAAACAATTAGAGTGTGAAGCTGACAGAAAAAATAAAACCTTACATGTTAAACCTTCAAGCGGATTAAATACCTAAATTAAATAATGGCAATAACAAGACGGTCATTTCATATTGCACGTGGACAAACTGTCCATTGTAAATTAACTGTAATTTGACTTTCTGCTATTATTAACATTTCGACTTTGTACAAAATATTTTCTTCTAAATTTGCATTTAATCTAATCAGAATTAAGTGACTGAAACACATTATTCATAAGACGGCTGTAACTTCTTCTCTTTCTCCGTTTCCATACTTTACGATTCAAAATAGGAGTTTGTGTGCCACTTTCCTTTTTGTTAGCAAGAAGTTTTTTTTCATATCTCATTTTGGCTTCCTCTCGTCGGAGTTGAATTTTTTCTTTAGACAAAACTTCGGAAGATAAGGGCAGTCTTGGAGGTGGCAAAGGGGACTCAGGAGGAGTCCCAACTATTTGCGTCCATCGATCAACCAAGCTTGATACAACATTGCCTGAGTCACCAAGACCACACAGCATCTCTAAGATGCACTCTGCCGGAGGGTGGTACGAGATGTCGTTACCACAACGTGGCAGTTCAATGCCATCATCAGGCGAAGTGCCACTAGTATCTTCTCCGACGAGGTAACCCGGTAGAAAATCGTTAGGAATAGATGGTTGACAAACATTTAGACATGAAGATGTATTAGATTCTACGCCACCGCAATTCTGTGAAGTTTGAACAGAGCAAAGTGGTAACTGCGACTCATCAGAAGTATCTATGTTGTTGTTAGCATTAAACTTATTATGATCAGATGACATATCACAGTTTTTAGCACTTTGTTCAACCAATTGCGTATAGGATCTCTTGCCGCTGTTGTTATTAGATGGAGGAGTACTTAGACGTGACTGTTCACTGCTATAACTTACGGTGGGTCTGCTCTCACTCAACGATTCCTTGTTGGAGATGCCTAGGAGCATCTGACTCTCTTCTTTGGTCAGGGCATCATTTATGATCTCGCCAAAGAGGTCTTTCTCGACGCGCGAAGCGTAACACGTCCCTTCGGGATTCGGTCGACAGGTTCCCAGCTGCAACAAACACAAAATATTACAAAATAAAATGTTTTTGTGCGTAGTAGAACATTGCTACACATACTTCAACTTTTCATCAAACGTTCATTGAATCGATAGAGAATAGAAAAAATTAACACCTCGTTAACAAGAAACGAAAACAATTCGTGAAGCTTGACCATGCATCTTTGACTCGATCTGTTTGAGCACAGTTTTGCTAATAAAATTGTTGATTAACCCTTACAACATCAGGTGATGCCTCGAAAACACATTCTACCAATATATCCGTTTGTGATGGATTGAACTATGACAAATTGGGAATCAAGATTCAAGAAGTTTCCTTTCTAAGCAAGCAGGGAAAATGAACTAGCTATAACTTTCAAGCAATAGTCAACTCATCAGTGCTCAATTTTGACCTTAAAATGATTCTTTCTAAAATCAAAATTTGTTCATTCAACTCTCAACCTTCATTGAATTCTTCAAAGGGCCAACCTTGCCATACATGTGTACACAAATACAATTTAATGATGGTCAAATTCATGGTTTGCAGCAGGTGGCATGGCACCGGGACCCAAGCCCTACCCATCAACGTCCCTGGACTAGTCCTCATCAAACTGAATTATAAATTAAATTCATCACTAACTGTAATGAGTAGATTGCCAGGGTTTTCTAATGCACCGGAGTCAATGTCCTCTTGGCACAGGACATCAAACCAGCAACCAGTGTTGCAACAAGTTATTGTTCATCTATGTGATTGCTCAGGAGGATCATGTCATTACAAATATAGAGGGGGGGAAAGAAAGTGTTTTACTGAAAAAGACAGATACAAAATGATTATCAGGGATGGAAAACTCCATAGGCAGGTAAGATGGAGAGCAACTGTAATGAGCATACTTCAAATCACAATACGAGTAGCTACTTTACATAACAATGTGCATACTTCAAATCACAATGAGCATACTTCAAATGACAATGAGCATACTTCAAATGACAATGAGCATACTTCAAATGACAATGAGCATACTTCAAATGACAATGAGCATACTTCAAATGACAATGAGCATACTTCATATCACAAAGAGCATACTTCAAATCACAATGAGCGTACTTCAAATCACAATGAGCGTACTTCAAATCACAATGAGCGTACTTCAAATCACATTGAGCGTACTTCAAATCACAAGGGGCGTATTTCAAATCACAATGAGCGTATTTCAAATCACAATGAGCGTATTTCAAATCACAATGAGCGTATTTCAAATCACAATGAGCGTATTTCAAATCACAATGAGCGTATTTCAAATCACAATGAGCGTATTTCAAATCACAATGAGCGGACTCCACACCACAATGAGCGTACTCCACACCACAATGAGCGTACTCCACACCACAATGAGCGTACTCCACACCACAATGAGCCTACTTCAAATCACCATGAGCATACTTCAAATCACAATGAGCATACTTCAAATCACAATGAGCGCACTTCAAATCACAATGAACGCACTTCAAATCACAATGAGCGTACTTCAAATCACAATGAGCGTACTCCACACCACAATGAGCATACTTCATATCACAACTTCCCGCGGAAGTTGTGAACAGCGATACAATCGAAACGTTTAAATCACGGCTCAATAAATTCTACCAAAATCGCCGCTAAATAGCTCCCATCTATAGCACTTTCACCAGTATATTCGTGGAAAATGGTGTTCGGCATTGACCCCATATGGTTAAATTAGTGCCAGGACCTGGCCCTGGCACGGTAAATAAGGTGCCCGGCATTGGTACCTGCTCGTTGTATTTCGGTTTTCGAGGAATGTAACTGTACAATCTCAGATCAAAACCGTGGGTGTTGATCTGGTCTGTGGCTTATCTTCAGGTGCTTATTTGAGTTGTTTCGATAATCATTGTTAAATGTTATTTCCATCAACAAACTTTCCCTTTCTCTATCTATTAAAACAGAAAATACACCAACAAAAGACGCTGTCTTAGTCGTTCTACTTCAGAACTGACCTCCTCCTATTAAAAGGCAACCCAGTTTGGGCCAAAAGGCCTTGTGAACTTGTAAACAATGAGCATACTTTAAATCACAATAAGCATACTTTAAATCACAATGAGCATACTTTAAATCACAATGAGCATACTTTAAATCACAATGAGCACACTTCAAATCACATTGAGCACACTTCAAATCACAATGAGCGTACTCCACACCACAATGAGCATACTTCAAATCACAATGAGGGTTCTTCAAATCACATTGAGCGTACTTCAAATCACATTGAGCGTACTTCAAATCACAATGAGCCTACTTCAAATCGTAATGAGCCTACTTCAAATAACAATGAGCGCACTTCAAATCACAATGAGGGTACTTCATATCACAATGAGGGTACTTCATATCACAATGAGGGTACTTCATATCACAATGAGGGTACTTCATATCACAATGAGGGTACTCCACACCACAATGAGCATACTTCAAATCAAGATGAGTGTACTTCAAATCCCACTGAACGTACTTCAAATCAAACTGAGCGTACTTCAAATCAAACTGAGTGTACTTCAAATCAAACTGAGCATACTTCAAATCAAACTGAGCATACTTCAAATCAAACTGAGCATACTTCAAATCAAACTGAGCGTACTTCAAAACACAGTGAGCATACTTCAATTCACAATGAGCATGCTTCATATCACTATGAGCATACAAAAGCTGAAATCAAATCTTTTGTTATCAAAAATAGTGATTTTGCTGACCATTTGAATTGCATAGGTTGGCTGCCAAATTTCTTTGAACACATTCAGTTCATCAGACGAGATGAAAACAACCACTCTTCAAGCAGCAGAGTGGTGGTGTGGTCAATGCAAGCGGATTGGTGGTGTGGTCAATGCAAGCAGAGTGATGGTGTGGTCAATGCAAGCAGAGTGGTGGTGTGGTCAATGCAAGCAGAGTGGTGGTGTGGTCAATGCAAGCAGAGTGGTGGTGTGGTCAATGCAAGCAGAGTGGTGGTGTGGTCAATGCATGATTGTTGGCACAATTTTAACATGATGGTGTCTCAAAAAAGTCTTTTCAAAAACATCACCATCCAATATTATTAACTCGCTATACTTCAACACATTGAAATTAATCAAACAGTTTTAGTGGAAATTTCAGTCCGACATTGACATGACGATGACCACACAAATCTGAGTCGAATGTAAAATGCTGCAGAGGAAATTAGGCTGGTTTTAATATCAAAAATATTTGTTATTTGGTGCAACAGAATGATACTCTGTTCCATTCAATGGAAAGCAAGGAACAGATGCCAAATAATAGCTCAAGAATTGATGGTTGTAAAGTATTAACCTGCGTTCAGAAAGGGACTTTAACTGATACGTGTAGGCTGCCAGGTGCTATCATTGTTATGATCAACCTCAGCTA
>SDVV010012693.1:0-15364 GCA_016164225.1 Gammarus roeselii | reverse complement strand
CTTTTCCTGCCCAACCTAACCTAACCTAGGGTACTTGTTTCTAACCCGCGGGGCAAAGGTACGTATTTCTAACCCGCGGGGCAAACATACGTATTTTTTTAGGGTACGTAATGCCGTTTTTTAGCGTTTTTTTATTGAAGTTTCACTAAAGTGATAACTGTTAGGTTGGTACGTCTGTTTCGCTGAAATGACAGTGGCAGATATGACAGTGGCAGATTTTGAAGTGGTGGAAAATGCGTGTGGGCTGAATCATCGTTAGGTAGAAAGCACGTGGGATGAAAGATTTTTAGCGGTTATGACAGTGTCCGGCTATGACAGTGAGGTGAAGTGAAGTGGCGATAGTGCGCGTGTGCGGGAATAATTTTAGCGCGAACGCTGGGCTCCCCACCGGAAGACTCAATAATTGAGCTATGATATGTTCGTCCGAGATGTGTACGTTGCGCATAACAAGTCTTAAAAAAATTAACTTCCGGGTAATGAACTTCTGGTCGAATCATTCAGTACGTTAAACCGATACTATCATTGTCATCCACTCATAAATATATCACCATCTGGAAGCGTGGATTGAAGACTTCATGCACTATAATTTTTGATATGACTGAATATGAGGGATTAACAGTATAAAACAAGGCTGCTCACAAAGTGTGCGTGAATCCTTCACTTTTAAATGTGTATTCATGGCGATTGCACAGAAATAATGTGTAATGATGCTCTAAAAGAAAGAAACATTGAGAATGTATGCGCCAACATGCATCAAAATACAACGCCTTGCATCAACATGCATCAATATACAACACCATGCATCAACATGCATCAACATGCATCAACATTGTCTCATGAAGTGTGAATTCAAGGCGATTGCATACTTTGAAATGTATTTTCTGCTCACTAGGAATGGAGTTTTAAGCCAGGAATGATTGAACACTACTCTTTTATTACAAGCTTATTTTGCTATCAGCCAAGATGCTTAATTGAATGTCTGCTTGGAGTATTGCGAGATAAGTTTGCAGTGGTGGAACAGTCAGCAACGATTAATCAATTCTACGAATTATCCAACATGCAGTGCCTAACAAAATAAGCATTTTTATTTTCTTCGCATTCCCAAGCCCAAAATTTATTCAGAGATTAATAGTAAGAACAATGATGCCTAATATTTTCAAACGTTTCTGAATTATCAAAGAGCAGAGCAAAAAAAAACATAATTTGGGTCTTTAATCCACAGAAGCTCAGCGGCAGGGACTCAGACTCAGAATAGGCAGGTTCAGGATTCAAAATTGGTGACAGGACTTTGCTTTGTGCACTTTGATGAAGCACACCTTTTATTTTGTGCGCTCCATAGATAGGGTGTCTGATGTGCGCTCCATAGGTAGGGTGTCTGATGTGCACTCCATAGATAGGGTGTGTGATGTGCGCTCCATAGATAGGGTGTCTGATGTACGCTCTATAGATAGGCTGTCTGATGTGCGCTCCATAGATAGGGTGTCTGATGTGCGCTTCATAGTTAAGGTGTCTGATGTGCGCTCCATAGATAGGGTGTCTCATGTGCGCTCCATAGATAGGGTGTCTGATGTGCACTCCATAGATAGGGTGTGTCTGACGTGCGCTCCATAGATAGGGTGTCTGATGTGCGCTCCATAGATAGGGTGTCTGATGAATGAGCATTTAACCAACGAACAACTGTGAAGGTTTTATGCCATTCTCAAGAAACTCTGCAGTGGTCGTTTCAATGCACATTGTAAATATGTTATGGACCAATTATTTGCTTCTTTGCCCCATGTGTGTCTTCAGGCGCACATTTCCCTTGACGTTGCATGGGTCTATGAACGTGTCTGCTTCACAGTTTTTGTTGTTTTCTTATTCGGTATCCATTTCAAGTTGTTTATCGGTCCCTTGAAACGGAAGCTGCTGAGGTCGTAAAGTATATTGAAAGGCATTATTCTCATTTTGGTCCACTGTTATTGAATATGAACACTATAACAATGTTATCCACACTGTTGGTCACTGAAATACCCTGACCTGCACCCAGAACTCATCGTTATGTACGACGTCAAGGCTCTCTGTGGGTGAGAGTGTACATCACAACCGTTCATTATCAAGATTCCGCCTTGCTGTTCTGGGCCTCTTTATGTCATCTGGAAACTGTAGCACCCAAAATATACAGTCTATGGATTGGTGTACCGTCACATTTAAAGTATAAATATTTTGACATCATAGTCTCATAGTCTCATAGTCATAGTCATAGTCATAGTCATAGTCTCAAGCACAATGTGAAATTATTATTCACAACCATTATTATATCATAATAGGTTAAACTTGGGATTTTTATTTTAATATAGTGATGCATGAGCTACAAATTTCCATATGTATTTATACTTTACTCATAAAATGCGCTTGGTAGCTATTGGATCATATTTTAGTCAACAAAACCATTTTATTTGAGGTAAACATTTTTTTTGGAGTGATATTTCTCTTCTAATATGTTAGAAGTATTCTAACATTTTCAAGGTAGCGATTCATAAATTCCGTAAACACTTCCCTTTATAATCAGCTGGCTATGATGGTGAGCCCATCATCCATAACACCAACCCTCTGAAGTTTCCTTACCTCTCCCACCCCCTTACCAGCGTCGCCCTGTTTGCTGCAGTGTATCCTTGCCACTTAGGTACGCGCTCTGACTTACGACGCTAAAAGCAATAGAAATAGAAGCTCTTCTCCCGCCACGTCAGACTGAACGTTGGCACGGATCTCTCTGCCACCATCAGGTAAAGTTATAGTGTCCAGTTGCATTGGCTACTATGATACTGGAATAGGCCAATGCTCGGCAAACGCATAGTTGGGTTCTACAAAATGCTGGAATGAAGCCAATTACCTGGCTGTGGAAAACTGGTTACGTTTGGTTGTGGACTTCACTTAAAAGAAGAAGGCTTGTTGATAGCAAGAAATGAAAGGCTTTCCTGGGATATTGCCACATAAATCGAGATTCAATTTCCCCAGTCAATGATTTAAAATCAAGTTGGGTAAATTATTGCTTTTGCATTTCTCTGCTGCCTAGAGATCAGTATCTTTCAGGAAACTTGAGGCTTGGAACATCTGAAGAAAATACAAGTTCATTAAGTCGCTATCAAATATGCTGTTTTCGCAACTGCATACGTGTAGAGTTCCTGCGTTCTATTATGAAGGTGCCAACAATTGATGGCAATCATTCATAGATGTAGGCCCCTCGTTCATTCGTAATCAACAGAACACTTCCCACCTTCACAAACAGGCAGAAGCGCAGAATATAAGTTGATCCCCATGGAATACCTGAAGACTCACAGAGTCTAGAACGAAAAATTAGTGAATGTTCGAAAATGTTAACAATAAATTGCTATCCATCTATTGAGGTATTGTTAGTGAAGACGATATTTTTTAATGACTTCTTCTCCAAAAAGTAACTTCCATTGTGATATCGAACCGGCGACTCAGCCTCTCCCAGCGTCTCAGACTATAAACTTCTCAATGATGATGAACTTCTAAACAAAAAGTTTCGGAACCTACATATGAGCCTCACCTTAACACCACTCCGACACGTAATTTCCTTTTAACCTCGCATCTCTCTCTTCATCAAGTCTCATCCACGCCTGGTAATTCCATTTCAACGTCTCATCACGATCCTACCGCCATCTCTCCGTCATGAAGGTATTTCATCTGAAACACCTTGTTCGAACCCCTTTCAGAAGCTCCCGGGCTCCTTCTTTCCTAACTCCGGTTCTGATCATCAATCTCTTCCCATAAATGACGGCATTCGTAGTAAGCGGGGCTGTTGCGTGTTGATTAATGACCTTAAATACGTCGCTCCGAGCATAGATGATATTACGGATCTTTACATAGATGGCTTTAAGTAGGATATATTGCCTAGGTGAACATCTTCCTCCATCCGTGCTTATGGCTAATTGAGGATACCATAGCACAACTTGCTGAGACACGAGTATTTCATCGGGATCTCAGATCTCTATGCAATATTTATTAGTTATTGGTTGATTAAATATCTATGCACATGCTGATACTTATATACAAATAGTTATTTGAATGAATTTGATTCAAAATCATCTGTTGCTTATACAATCGTATTTTATAACAGTGTTTGGATCGATCACTGGCCAAACAAACATAACATTATCATGCTGCAAACAAATAGTAATGTTTATTACCATACGATAGCCGTAGTTATAAATAATGTAACGATCTATTAACAAGTAAAACAATTTAGCAAATTATTACCACGATGATCAGACGCTCAAGCTGGTCGAACGGGATACTAATAATAATAATAATAATGATAATAATCATAATGATAATGATATGAATATATATACTACTAATAATATTATTAATTATAATAATATTATTAGTCATAATAATAACAATAATAATAATACAGATAACAATCTAACATTAACGTTTATTCACAGGATGCCTCGTGGTATTCTGGTGCATTGCAAAGAATGTCTTAATTCTGCACTACACATTAAATGCAGGGTAAACTGCATCGAGTAACGTAATTTGTTAGACATAAGACTTGCCAGTTCTTTGGAATACATTAGCACATTCGTGTCTATCTCAATTCCATAATACGCATTAAATTCAGGGTTCAACTTTAACTATACACTTTGAATTCTGGGTAAAACTTTATCGAGCAATGTATTTTGTTACACAAAATCTTGATATGAGTCAAGTAAGTACGCTCATGATCGCGTCAACAACTAAGAACATTGTATGACACCTCGTGCAAATCAGCCTGATATATCTACGTGTCTAGAGATGTTTCTCTTCGTCCTGTGGCACAGCACAAACAAATACTCAACATGTAACTGGGATAAATGTACAGGTCCCAGAGAAAGATAGTTTCTCTGTGTATCATTTCAGATTAAGACCGGTTACTGAGGATACTTTCAAACCAGAATGGTTGAATATTCAATTGGGAGAGTTTTTTCGTGGTGTACGCTATCAAATGTTTCAGAGAGGTCCAATAAAACGAGTTGTCAATTGCTTTGTAGACGAGTTTGGAAATCTTGGTTAGAGTTTATTTAGTAGATGTCCTACGCCTATATGCAAACTGACCGTCATTAAGGAGGTTTTTCTCTTCAAAGTTGTCCAAGAGTTTACATGAAATAATATTTTATTCAAAATTTGGAAGTTAACGGTAGGATTCTTATGGGCTATTATTTAAGGGATCATTCTTCTCCCCTTGTTTGTGGTTCGGTCTAATGAGGGCATGGTTGAAATGTGTAGGAATGGTGCTTATTGCTATGGATGTGTTGACAAGCAGCTGAAGACATGGCAGTATGATTGACAACCCGTCCTTTAGGTACGAAATGACATCGTGCCTATATTGCTATTTATTTATTGAGCTAATAAATAGCAATGACAATTTTTGCTCCGCGTGCTGGCTTTCCTGCGAAGGCTGTGAATTATTAAGGGGCGGTGGTGGTGTGTCAAGTTGACGCTCTTCTTTGCCATGACTCATTTATACATGAATTGACTTTACTTCGTTAACCCATCACCTCGACATTTGTAGGCTTTCCCACATTTGCAAAGATATCATCGAAGGTTCTAGCAATTTTATTTGAGTTTTGGAGCTGCTCGTCATCTCCGGCTGCTTGTAGGCCCGATGTTCCGGAGGATGTACCAGGACAGCCTATAGTAATGTTTTTGCATTCACTAGTTCAGCAAGATGTGTATCTTTCTTTGCTTTGGCCCTTGACTTTTGTACACGTGTCCACTGCGATGAAACCTCGCTCGTGACTGTCTATATGTTTCTTGCAATTGGTCAGCCAAATACATATTATTTGAGACAATATGTTGCTGTCAACTTTATGTGCTTCTAGTAAATTTCTTAAGTTGTTCAACTTCAGTTATGAGCGCAGGAGTTATTCATCTGATTGGAGGGCGTGAAGTTTTTTTTTTAACAACTGGTGCTACTGTGTCCTTAGCTTCTAAATAATATTTTATGAAATATATAAAATTGAACATGTCAATCGTCCGTCTTATGCATATTATTAAACAATGGAACTTTAATCCGTAGCTCTAGTTTTAGTGAATGTTTCGATTAACCTTCCTTTATTGTGAGTGTCATGACGATTGCTTGTCGCTTTTATACTTGCCCACTGTGTTCACGTAGTTTATTTCTTCTCGGTCTGTCACTGATGGACGGACACCGTACGATTTTGGATTGTACTAGGATTAAAGGGTAAACCTTCCCATAACATTCATCCACACACATATATTTCACGATACGAGTACCTGTTTGGGCAAGCTCGAGGACTTTTTAATGTGAAAAACTGAGGTAAAATCTTTCGTGTGTGAATGTCAACGAACTCTAAAATTCAAAGTTGAGAACGACACCTTAAAATAGACAAACCAAAGTCGCTGCAAGACTCAGCCACTGGAGCGAAGCGTAATTTTGAAGGGAAGTTGATAAAAATTAGGGTAATTTTTTGTGGTCTTGAGTGAGTATAATTTTATTTATGGCCTCATACGACAACATTGTGGGATGAACGTAGTAGTTTACCATGAAGTTATTCATCATAATTACTAAGTCGAAGCAAGCACAAAAGAAAGTTAGACATGTATTATGAAGTTTGCATTCCTGATACATTTTCATGGATAATATTTAAAAAATAACTCCTTAGTACGAATTCGAGAAATCTGAAATAACGCAGGGGATACCTTTAAGAGATTTTTATTTTGACCGTTGAGGGAGTTCAGGTTGATGATACAATAATAACACATTCATATTCTTATTAATTGTCAATTAATCCGAACATATTCCAATTGAACCATTTTCAGAAACAATGTTTATGTACACATACCTGTTGCACTCTCTGAGAACACATTTTAAGATGTAGTAATTATAAATAATTCTAATAGGGGTAATATATATTATACATACATTTTGTCTATGATGGTGGAAATATGTTGAATCCAAAGCTGTTAATGACTTGGAAAAAGGTTTCAGCTTTGTCTGGCGACTTATACCGGAACACAGATATGAGTATTATTATTGTTATGGAATCAACTGCATCCACTGACATGCAGCAATAGATTTTTAATTCAAGAAGCTAACAAATGAACGTCGTCATCAAATGAACTACATAATTGAATTACTGAAACGAAAATATGATCTGAATTTGTCGCAGCTAATCTCAAGCGTCCGACGGCCTGTTTGTACTCCATGGAGCAGAATATAATCCACAATATATGGAGAACACGTCCGTCCGTAACATCTACAAAGGTTATAAAACTGAACGACTAAAACGCTATTGAAAGAAGAGTTACACAAAGATGTATAATGTTGTATGCACGCATTAGGCTTATTATAATCGCCGTCGTATGCCATTCAAAAGAGACTCATAGATAAGCAGTCAAAGGGTCAGTGATACATAATGTCTAAGCACACATGTTTTATAAATTTTGAAAAATTCGCTGTCTTATTACATACAAAAGAGGTTCATAGGTACGCATGAAATGGTACCGAGTTGTAAACAATATCATAAGCACAAATTTTAGAGATACTGTGATAATCGCTGTCGTATTTCATTCAAATGAAGTTCATTGAAAACAAGGGACGGTAAAGATGAATAAATAATGTCATGCGCACATTTTATAGAGAAATTGTGATCATCGCTGTTTTGATGCATTCCTAATGTGTTCATAGATACTCATGAAACAGTTCAAAACATTCAATTCTAAATAACACCAATGTCAACTGCACAATACATCTCATTGGAATAGAACATGTCAGTTAAATATATATTGCCAGTATGCGACCTCGAAGGAACGCGACACTTTCACCCAGAGTGCTGATTTACAATTGTTTTAGGCCTGCGTTCACGAGGTGACCTAAAATCTTTTGGATTCTACTTTCCCTATCAAAAGATGAAAACTAGCTTCGCTGCATAACATTGGTTCACTATTTTCTTGCACGTACTCAAAATAGTATCGACAATAACATTTACGGAATACGGACCGTCCGACACTCATGAACGGTTTAACAAAAGGAAGAACCGCGTCAGAAAATTGTGCGTACGGGAATAGGGACAGTCCGACAATCGAGGGCAGGACAATAAGAGTCGCCCGTCAATCATGGATTAACCCTAGATTGTATGGCAGCGGATTAACCCTCAATTGTATGACAGCGGATTAACCTTGGATTGTATAGCAGCGGATTAACCCTGGATTATATGGCAGCGAATTAACCCTGCATTGTATGGCAGCGGATTAATCCTGGATTGTATGGCAGCGGATTAATCCTGGATTGAATAGCAGCAGAAGCAAATAACTGGGTTTCACCGTATAGAACTTATGGATGTGAGAATCCAAGTAAAATGGCATCGATGTCTGTCGCTAACGAACTTGCTTCCGTTGACTTCCAACAAATATCATAGCAACTTACGTTGTTCGAACCGTCGTTCAGAAGACGTCAATGAGAAGTCATACTCGTGATACGAGTCATACTCGTGATGCGCCCACCAGCAGGGCTTTGTGGATTTCCATGTCGTTCACCTTTCAATATCAATAATGCCGATCAGTCATGAAAGACGTATTCTGATATCGTTTTAGGGTATCAGTGAAAGCAAAGTCGTTCTCGCTCACCAGCTCGACAGGTTTGGTCCGACGTACAGTAGCTCTGCACGCCCACGCGTATCCTACCGTATAGACCTTTGATGGTTTCCTTCGTTCTGTTGCAAATTGTCATATCATATAAAATAAATTATTTTTATCTCTCTACCAAATTGCACATCAAATTCTATGGAATATCAGGAACCGTTTGAAATTTATAATAACAAGTGTAATGCGGTTGTTTATTTACTTTAACAAAAGCAGACAGCTGAAGGTCCATTGTGGTCGTCGTGTGCCTGACTAGCGATGATCGACGAACCTCCCGTGCGACGTCCTGAGAAGCTCTACGAGTGGCTTGGAAAAGCTGCCATAACGTATCGCAATCGCGTTTCGGGGAGCCAAACCCTCTATACAATGCCTACACTACTTGTTTCTCACTGCAGCATCAATGCTTTTGCATAGTTTTATTGCTTGAACATTAAGATAACACCTCTACAGAAGATTAGATGAATGTAAATATCCCGAAGCCAAAACAAAACATGTTATGAGTAAGTTATAGAGCGGAGCCCATCAAAGGTCTAGGTTATATGGAATAGGATTAATAGAGCTGAAAGGGAAGAAGTATGCTGATTGAGTAGATACTTATCATCTGGCCTCACTTTGCGATTGGAAAACATTTATGGCACATGAACGTCAGTGAGCTTTTTGCTACAAAGTAAGTTCGACGTGAATATGTTTAAGTGTCCAACAATCGTGGTGGGAGAACCTTATTACACAACAGCGCTATAGAGCTAGTCATTTAATTGATAACTTGTTTCTAGCTCTGTCAGCGGATTCAGAGGACACTGCATGAGTACACCCAGGTTTCTTTTCCTCGTCGGTGTAAATCCTGAGTGAGCTCTCAACTGGTTTTCTGCAACCAAACTCATGAATTAGTTAAGGTTTTGTTCCGTTTCCAGCATGTTTGCAGTCCTGGAAATTTGGGATAAAATGACTTTCCATTCCTGGATCCACCCAAAAAACCTGATATCGCAGTAGTTTAATAAACTCAATATATGTCATCATTTCGGGCATTGAATCACCGGAGGGACTTTTCGTAATGATGAATATAGCCCGAAGTCGTATAACGAGGCCTGCTATATACTCTTCTTCAATATGTTCAAATAATCATCCCAGAATCAAAACAAATTAAACGATAATCGACATATTACACAATGATTACTTGGATTTTTTTTTTTGATACAATATGCAATATTACACGGCCTAATGATCAAAAACACTCCATTACCTACTCATCGAACACCCCATCGTTTTTATATGATTTTAGTTTGTATATTTTGCAGATGATAGGGCGATCTTCAATCGTCCAGTTTTGTATTCATTGACAGGTTCCCATCCAATACTGTTTTTTTAATCGGTGCTGGTTCTAGGTTGGTGAATTGATATCAAACTACTTTACATTGTCACGGTTTAGAAACGGAATATTCACAAAATGTGATTGATAATCACAACGAAGATCGCCCTGGTCGGAAAGTCCCGGGCCCTCGAATTAATTCCAGAAGAAAATCATATTATTCAAAAAAAATGAAATCTCATACATACGCCTTACTTTTTGTAGGGGACAATCATAATCGTGGATACAGGCAGCAAATAAGATGTCGGGAATGCATTCATGGGTACCAGATAGCGTGCAATAATTTCGGCCATAAAATCGATAACAATGAAATTAATCATCGAAGGTGTGTAAGTCATACACTGCCACTGATCAGCCTTTGGGCCCAGCAGTCACTTGACTAACATATAACCAATGTGTTGTATACAGACTAAAATGACTTTCAAACTGGAGGGTGACCGACAGCAAGAAAAGTTCTCACCCGTCCTCATGTGCTCAGATCAATACAAATGTTTTCTTCTTTGTACAAATGGGTCCGGCATGGAGCCCGTTTGTTCACTCCCAGTTGTAAACGAGCTTGTTGATCGATGATGCGATGGTTACTCGCGCCGTATCATACGTGCCTGGCCCTCCACCGCTCCTTCAGCCCGTCTCACACCGGCTTAGCTAATAGCGAAGAAGGTTTTAATTGCCCCGTTCAATCCTTTATTTATTCCCCCACTCCCCCCTATCCATAGCAGGCTCACTCACTTCTCCCTCTATAACACCTCTATCATTCAACGCACACTTCATTCAATCTATCCAACCATACCTGGTTCTGACTCTAAGTTTTTGTACGCTCACTTCGGCATTCAGCTTTTCATAACAAAGCCCATTAACCTTGACTCCATGTGTGAGATAAGAACGAACTCAGAACCAATGTATCTTCTCTGGCACACAGATCTCCAATCACATTGTTTTCGTTAGTTCAATAGCGTGCGTTCAATAATCTCGTTCTCTTCAATCGCAAATTCAATCAACCTTCTTCTTGTAACTCTCATTTCCTTACGCTTATGTCGAAACAGAACAGTCGGAGCAACTACGTTTGATTAATTTCCTCTAATCTACCTTTAAAAATCGGTTTGCACCTCATCACACCTTTCAGTGCCTCAAACGTCTTGGATGCTGCATTAATTCTACAGTATACATTCGTTTCCACCGCATCCCCCGAACCCCTCCTAAAAATTTCATATATCTGACAGTGATTCCGCTCGCATCGACACTCCTCGCCAATTGAATCCCTATAATAAACGCATACTTACTCGTAGCTTCCTCCGCTTGTCCACACTTCCAAAATCAGACACCAGGAGGCAAAACCTCTTCCTCAAGTTTACCAGCGTGCAATGCCGTATTTGCCAAATCAATGATTGACCAGTCGCTAACTCCGTCGATTCACTCCAATGAATTCCATGCCTCTACCCGATATTCCCACATACAGCTCCCGGACCAATCCATCCGTATGCACATTTGGCAATCAAGGAAACATAAAGTGGACGTATCTCAAACCTCACTACTAACTAAAACCCAATGCTCACCCTTCTCCTTTGTCTAACACATTCTCTACTGCATACATCCGCAGAACATTCTGCATGGCATCTTTGACAATTGTCACCCGAGAAATATTGGTACTGGCAATGCTTTGGATAGTGTGCAGGTCGTTACTGCATTGGCCCGATTTCTCATCCTAGAATTTCTTCACATAAATTTAGCCATCATAGTAGTAGTAATCCTCGGGTGCGTACGGCGACGTGCACATGACCGGCCTCTTGTCAACGCAGTCACTGCTTCCTAGTGCGCCCCCATCAACATAAGCGCAGTTGTGGGCAGGACTGATGACAGGGAAGCCACTCTTCCATTCGGTAAGCTCCACAACACGTCCGTGGCTTTCTTCCCAGGCCCATGTTCCTGACACCTGCCGTATTCCAGTCCAAACAAATCCGTATGCTGGAAGGATTAAAAGTCGACTTTAGCGTGGAGAATATTATGGAAAATCTGAAAAATTAATGTTATAAAAATATTTAGCAATGCATGCCGAACTAATATATAAGTAATCCTAACCCGTTGCATTTCCATTGCCAGCATGCGAACTTTTGCCAGAAGTTAATCTTGTTGGTTATTTCTCATTTACCTACAACACTGAAGTTTTAATCAAGTCGCTAACCCAGTTTAATTACGGGATGACCATTTCCACTAGTGAGAGAAAAACGAGAGTGTCGTTTCTAGTTTTGTATAGTTTTGTATAGTATAGTATAGTAATTTAACAATTGAAATCGAGAATAAAACTTTTTAAATGAAAAATTAGTGGTTAATAACGGTGTGTTATTAAACACACATTTCGAATGAACGATCTCAAACTATTTCATAAAAAATACCAACATTTTATAATAAAAATCCGACAGCCCTCAGTTGTGTATTTTTTTGCCATATATTGAAGGGTGCATCACTATTTGGGGTCGCTATCCCTGGCGCTAAATTCTTTTATAGCTAACGTCAGATCAACCCCTATCATCTCCGCCAACTTGCCTTATCAGCCCCAAGTTGTTCCGACTACCTACCTACGGTACCATTTTTGAACAGCGAACATTTATAGCGTTCCTCCGTCACACCAGCCACTGTCATATCTGCCAGTGACATTCTCGCGATACTCCGTTTCAGCCCACGTCAGAATCAGCCACCAGTCGTACCATTTTACCGGTTATCACTTTAATGAAACTTTTCCTACCCAACCTAACCTAACCTAGGGTACGTGTTTTTAACCCGCGGGGCAGGGGTACATATTTCTAACCCGCGGGGCAAACATACGTATTTTTGTAGGGTACGTAATGCCGTTTTTTAGCGTTTTTTTATTGAAGTTTTATTAAAGTGATAACTGTTAGGTCGGTACGCCTGTTTAGGTGTAATGACAGCGGCAGGAATGACAATGGCAGATTTTGAAGTGGCGGAAAATGCGTGTGAGCTGAAACATCGTTTAGGTAGAAAGCACGTGAGATGAAAGATTATTAGCGGTTATGAAAGTGTCCGGCCATGACAGTGAGGTGGAGTGAAGTGGCGATAGTGCGCGTGTGAGGGGATAATTTTAGCGCGAACGCTGGGCTCCCACTATTTGTTCCTTATGTTGAGATTCACTACTATTTTTGAAGCTCCATTCAACGAAAATATGTTTACACTCATATATCACAATTTCTTCAAAATATAATTCAGTGCAACTGCGAAAATAGGTTTCATACCAAAAAAAAACAGGTTAAAAAGAATGAAGAAGAGAGCGCTGAAATGTACCATCTTGAAGAGTCATCTAATACATAAAGTCTGGGGTAAAAGTATCACACTATTCTACAGTGATTGTTGCACCAACTGTGAAATGCTCCATCATACCAATTTTTACCTGCGTTGCTTTGGTGGGCCAGGCAAGGTCAAGTAAGAACACAATATATAAGCTAATACTAAACAAGACTCGTTGAGACTGTTAAAGCCATTTGAGACCGTCTAAGAAATACCACCAACCATTTCTACGATGAAACCTAACAAGGGAATTCCACACACACTAACATACACTTGTCCGGTGAAAATGAGGGTTCAAGCGATGTCTCCGAGAGGAGTTGGGACTGGGTAACAACACCAACAATAATATACAAACAATTGTACGAGTTGCTAAAACAATTACAAACTCTATATTTGACTTGAAATCATGCATCAGATTTGATATGTTACGTTTGTTTAAGTATATTCCGTGACCACAAGCCTTCATGACCAATCATATCAGGATATGTACAGAAATGAAGTCACTCAACAAGCAGACATTACTTCTCTTCACTCTCTGCACCGAAGGGCCAGAGGGTGCTGGCCCTTGCAATCCTTTCTTTGTGCAGGATTGCCTACAAAATTCATCGTTGGTTTCTTCGAACAGTGCAATCTGTGTTCCATTTGCGAGGATGCAAGGAAGGTTTCCGAGATCACTGTCGGAAACGTTAATTGCTTTAAAACATTTATGTAAATACTTCCTATCAACTAAATATGGTCAGGACAGGCTTACGAATATATCATCTGCTGTCGATTTTAACTCAAATAAATCTTCCAATATAGATAACATTATAATGATTTTAGATATATAGCATATGAGTAAGGATTAAAACTATCATTCGTTTCTCCCATCATTTGGGTTAAAATATCCAGTTTTTGATATCGTTATATCGATAAATACATGCGTTCCCATCATATTCATTTAAAGTAGCGGTTAACCCACTCGAAGCGCTAATTTATATAAGTACTTATGACAATGAAAACTCCTGCTGATGAGTTCTGCATAAGATTGCTCCCATCCATCAACACTCTCGACCATCAACACTCTCGATTATCACCACACCCGTACATCAATACTCCCATTCATAAAAACTCTCGACCATCAACACACCCGTATATCAACAATCCCGTAATTCAACACTCTCGACTATCAACACACCCGTCCATCAACACTCTCGTCCATGAACACTCTCATCCATGAACACTCCCGTCCATCAACATTCCCGTCCTTCAACATTCCCGTCCATCAACACTCTCGTCCATCAACACTTTTTATCCATAAACACTCATCCATCAACACTCTCATCCATCAACACTCTCGTCCATCAACACTCCCGCACTTCAACACTACTGACTCAGGATTGAAAATCATTGGTGCGCAAGTGAATGAACAAAACGACCTTCATCGCAAATCCCACTCCTGGTATTAAAGTATCATGCCTACTCTTAACAGAGAGAACTTAAAACGACGTGCGGTCCGGAACGGGCCTTCCTGACTGTGAACACTCACGATTTAGAGAACTCATGGAGCCGGGCACCCGTAAAAATGCACTTTGACTATGATAGTTTAGGCAGGAAAGCTCCTCGCCACTGGCACTCATAACAAACTGTGCAGGAGAGCTCGTGGCTGAAAGCACATCTGACGTTGCATAGCAAATCCCTCACAAACTTGATCACAACGAGCACTAGGCATTATGATCGTCTGCTATCATAACTTGATGACAATGAGCACTAGGCATTATGATCGTCTGCTATCGTAACTTGATGACAATGAGCACTAGGCATTATGATCGTCTGCTATCGTAACTTGATGACAATGAGCACTAGGCATTATGATCGTCTGCTATCGTAACTTGATGACAATGAGCACTAGGCATTATGATCGTCTGCTATCGTAACTTGATGACAATGAGCACTAGGCATTATGATCGTCTGCTATCATAACTTGATGACAATGAGCACTAGGCATTATGATCGTCTGCTATCGTAACTTGATGACAATGAGCACTAGGCATTATGATCGTCTGCTATATT
>SDVV010012692.1:0-15365 GCA_016164225.1 Gammarus roeselii | reverse complement strand
ATGAGATGAAGTCACAGTGAGGTTCAAGGAGACTGGGGAGTCAGTTGTGGTTCCGTTCTTTCAGCAGTCATGTTGTAGACCCACAAAACATAACACTTCTTACACCGAAGGGGTCATTTCCACGACAATCAAAGCCACCTGCACTCCAGTTCACATGCCCTCTTGGAATGCACTCAGAACAGAGCATTCTCTCGACTGAGGACATGTTTGAAGCTTGGTTAGATATAGTGATCACCGCAGCACAACGTGTTTGGGACCGGAGGGACGCACTCATCTCACACCAGTGAATCGAACCTCTGATGACCGGGCTTGGGAGAGACATGTGATGCGGGGATAGTTAGAGAAGGGGTTCTGTAGACTGGGAAAATGAAGGGAATGCGATTCGCTCCGGGATTGGAATTCGTTAAAGTTGATTGGTTGGACGGTGGTTGAATGTTTTTTGAATGATTGCGTTTCATAGGATTTGTTCTGATTGATTGCAGGAGTACATGTATTGGTTCGAATTTTTATCAGTTAATGAGCTAGTTACGAGAGCAATTGTCTTGTAGACAATTGTGTGGGAGGGTGTCATTTTTTATGTGTCTGGGGATAAAGATAATAGGAGTTAGTTCATTTGGTCTAATCCGCTAGGATCAGTGCGGCTAAAGGAGTGGTAG
This sequence comes from Gammarus roeselii, assembly GCA_016164225.1. NCBI lineage: Eukaryota > Metazoa > Arthropoda > Malacostraca > Amphipoda > Gammaridae > Gammarus > Gammarus roeselii. The sequence goes on along the minus strand of SDVV010012692.1, from coordinate 14,709 downwards.
TACAACTCTGATCAATTTAATAGTATAAAATGTACATTTGAAATAGTTAATAGTTTGTATCATGTGACTGTAACCTCATAGAAAGTTGAACGCATCCGGAAATAGTAATGCTGATGGTTTCACGGAGACATAATTTATTTGTCTGCAAGCGAAACAATTTTTTTTTTTAAATAAATGACTTCACAACGAATAAAGAAATTTTACAATTTCAGAACGAATCCTACAAATTCACTAGTGTCATTCTTTGATTGATGTGATGGAGTACTTAACCAGTGAACGAAATCCATGACTGACCCAACATATCTTTTCGAACGTTCTATGAAGCAGTGTATTTCGAAGTCCCGAATTTTCGCCGCTCATTCCCGACTTTCTGTTGCAGCTCATTGGCAAACTTGCCACTGTTTAGTACCTCACATATATCGTAGTTTTGTCAGTTACGTGGGAATATTTTTCTCCTTCGACCGCTTGTGAGAAACTCTTCTAAATTGCTCAAGAATTTTGCGCAGATCCGCTGAGTTGAGAATTGACGGCCACTTGGCCAAGAGCGTCCATACAAAGTTAAAAACAGTATGATATCTAGAAATTTAGGTGTTTCTGTTCACGATTATGTTCGATAATTCTAACTGAGCATGAGACCACCAATTATTTAAAATCCTACTTAAGATGTCACCTCTCTCTGTTGTTGCTAACGACACTTTGGATTCAGTTCATCATTTCGATACTGACGCCACAGCTGATGTACATCAGTAAACACTTAATTTCGGCTCGGTTCAGAAGATTCAGCCCAAATACCCTTCACTGTTGACATTAATCAAAACGATGATTTCAAACAAATTTAAACAATGGAATCTCGCTCAGGTGAGGTTTCTTCGTTACGGAAGAAAATAGTTCAATGGACCGGACAGAGCTAACCATTCAGGCATTAGAGTGTGTCCATGAATGCTAAGTATCCAATCATCTGATGTCGAAGGCATTAAACGCGTTCACTTACCCAGAGAGATATTATGGCCCTTCAGTAGAGAGCTTCTTTTGGTCCAAGCGAATGCCACGTGGACGCTATTATACTTTCAACGTCCGATGAGGATGCTCCTCAAATACGAATGGTGAGTGCATATAAGGAGGAGATTTTGAGGAGAAAGAATGAAGATAGAAGTGAAGGTCAAATAGAAACAATTATTTCTTTAAGTAGAGCGTCCACTGCATTCAGATCATTAGTTGAAAATGAAAATAAATATGAATGGGAAACTTTCTGCAATTTTCACTCTCAGCATACACCTCCGTAAATGACTCATCATGTGGCCCGTCTTTTTGTTTTAAAATTTCCCTTGGGTAATGATTCCAGATGATTTGTGATTTGTACCTTATAATGAAGATTGTTCCATTATGAACTTTGAGAGAATAAGGAGAATATTTGTCATATGAACTCTGTCCTCCACAAAACCATGATAGTTTCCTTTTTGAAACAGAAACTATGGACGCTGAATTAAGATTGAGGACTCAAACTAACCAAGACTTTTTTGTATATTACTATATGTTTGTGTTGGAATTTGTACGTCTACTTTCGTGAGAAACTTTTGACGTTACTTCAGAACTTGTTTTAAAAATGTCTGATTAGTCTCTACTCCAAGACGTCTCTCTCAGATATTAACACAATTTTATTCAGCCGATCAGAATTTATGTATTTTTTGTGAGTGTTTGAAATGACTGTTGACTAATAAACTTCGAATTTAAGGAACATTAGCGCACATAAACAGCGTGGGTCGTCTGTACATATGTTGATGCTCTGCAGGTTTGTGTTCTATGTTTGGATTATTCAGCACCGCAGGTGTCTGTTTTCTTTCCCTGATTGTATTCTTCAACACGGCAGGTGTCTGTTTTCCGTATTTGTATTGCTCAACATGGCAGGTGTCTGTTTTCCGTATCTGTATTGCCTAACATGGCAGAGGTCTGTTTTCCATGTTGCGATTGTTCATTACAACAAGTATCTGTTTTACATGTTTTATTGTTCATAACGACAAGTTTCGGCTTTCCATGCTTAAATTGTTCATCACGGCAGGTATCGGCTTTCCATGTTTGGATTGTTCATCACGACATGTTTCGGCTTTCCATGCTTGAATTGTTCATCACGGCCGGTATTAGCTTTCCATGCTTTTATTGTTCATCACGGCAGGTATCGGCTTTCCATGATTGGATTGTTCACCACGACAGATCTCTTCTTCCCATGATTAGATTGTTCATCACGACAGGTTTAGGCTTTCCATGATTGGATTTTTCATCACTGCAGGTATCGGCTTTTTCATTATTTGATTGTTCATCACGAGAGGTATCGGCTTTTCATGTATTAACTAATCATCACGACACGTATCGGCTTTCCTTGTTTAGCTTGTTCATCATGATAGGTATTGGCTTTCCATGCTAGGATTGTTCATCACGGCAAATATCGGCTTTTCATGCTTGTATTTTTCATCACGACAGGCATCGGCTTTCCATGCGTGGATTGTTCATCAGAGCAGGTATCGGCTTTCCGTGATTGGATTGTTCATCATGACAGGTATCGGCTTTACATGATTGGACTGACCATCACGACAAATGTCGGCTTTCCATGTTTGGATTGTTCATCACGACAAGTATCGGCTTTACATGCTTGGACTGTTCATCACGACAGTTATCGGCTTTCCATGCTTGGACTGTTCATCACGATATATATCGGCTATCCATGCTTGGATTGTTCATCACGGTTTCCGAACACCAATGATGTTAGTTACATTGCCTAAATGTGGCCTATTGGTCGCGCACGAGGTGAGCACGGCAATAAAGAGTGAATGAGTGATGGGCGTCCTGCACATATCGAAGGAAAAAAAGATGAGCAGATCCGTAGTTATTATTGGTGATTGAGGTTCGCGATACTCTGATGTAATAGACACATTGTCGTGACACAGTGCACAAACTCTTCTTTGTTACGCCAGAACATCAGATCACTATCACCTAAAAGTGACATTTTCCACTCATTTTTCCAATCAATAAATTGTAAATTCGATGTAATCAGCTTCACGGAAAGCTGGCTCACAGATGACACATAATATTTAATTCATTTTAAAAACTATATAAGGAGCAATCAGCACCTATATTTCTGATAAATATACCTCTAAAATTTTAGACTATCGTACTGTCAGTATGCCATGCATCGAAACACTTTTTCTTGAAATTAAACTGAAAAATATATGCATGATCGTAGCAACAACTTTCAAACCACCATCTGCTAACCCCAATCTATTCATTACCAAATTAGATGAATGTATTCAATCATGTAACAACATAAAGACAGATCATTTTATTCTGTGCGGAGATTTTAATACAGACATTATAAATTACGATGGCGACAATAATGCTTTAGAACACTTATGCTCAACGAACAGCCTTGCATTATTACCACTTTTAACAAAACCAACTAGACTAGACAAAGTCAGAGATAAGGCCACCCTAACAGATAATATCTTCATCACAAACCCGCGTAATTATAACTCTGGCATATTAATATATGATATATAAGACCCCTTGCCCATCTTTGTAATTCTGAATAATATATTGAATAACGAAGAAAATGAAAAATACGAGCAAATTAAATACAGATTAATAAATGATGTAACAATAGAAAATATGTACGTCAAGTTGAATCAATATGATTTCACTGAAATCACAAATGGAAATGACTGTGATTTTTCTATCAGATAGTTAACCTCTATAGTTGATGAAAGATATAATTACTGCTGTTCTTTCGAAACAAGAAGTCTCTCCGAAAGACAAAACAAGACCCTGGATTACTGCTCTTATTGAAACAGAAATAAAAAACACAGAATCATTATTTTTCTTTGTTCTTGCAGGCAAAATGCGGAAAGTTACCTACAACCAAATTAGAAGCTGAGTTACAGGCTTGATTCAATCTTCTAAACGAACTTACTACTCGAATAATTTGTTTCAATACAAAAAAAGTGGAAAGTGATCAATAATATACTCAGACCACATAACAACAAATGTAACCAGCCTCTAAAAAAATATATTAATTTGCAATAACGAATACTCAGAAGATCAAGATGAAGCTAATATACTCTATGGATACTTTGTGATGGTCGTTAAAAATATTGAAGATACTATCAGTACCAATGAAAACGACCATCTCATATATCTATCGAATAACAATTCTGTTGATTATTTTTCTTTTTCCCCAGCTACTGCCCAGGACATTACCTCAATAATATTATCTTATCTCAAGGAAATAAACCTGGAAATATCAATAGTTATCCCATCAGTATCATAAGGAAATTAGCAGATATATTATCCCCAGTTCTAGCTTCAATTGTCAACAAGCATTAATTCAAAGAACATTTTCTAACTCATTAAAAATTGCTAGAGTGACACTCATTTCCAGAGGTGGTGATATGACTGATACATGAAATTAGCGACCCATCTCAGTTCTTCCCTTATATTCCAAAATATTGGAAAAATCGTTCACGATCAACTATTCCGTTATCTGAATGTTAACAGTGTCCTTCATGAAAACGAGTATGGCTTCAGAGCTAATAAAAATACAACTCAAGCTATATTAAATCATCTGCAGTACTTATATAATAACATAGACTCAAACAACATGGTATTATCTCTATTTCTCGACTTTCGTAATGCCTTTGAATGTGTTGATCATTCAATATTATTATCTAAACTAAGGTCTAACTTGTGATTGGCTCACTTCATATCTGCCCAACCGCAAACAATATGTAACTGTGAACGGAATCCATTCCCCTGTGCTCAATATTAGTCATGGGGTTCCTCAAGGTTTTAATTTAGGGTCCCTGCTATTCCTAATTTCTGCAAACGATATAGTTAACGCATTGTCTTATTTCAAGTACGCACTGTTTGCTGATAATAGAGCCTTATCGACATGCATCCCTTCAAACACCGTAAGCGAATTAAATGCCTTAATAAACATGTAACTCGAGCATGTTCACAGGTGGCTAACTGCAAACCGAATTGGAATTAAAAACAAAAAAACTAGCTACATATCGTTCTCAAATAAGGTCAAATTTAATTTACCAATCATAAAAATTGGAAACGATCGAAATCATGAGATAGACAACACTGAATTCCTTGCGGTATGTTTTGACAAACATTTGACGTTCAAAAATCACCACGAAAACATATCATCTAAATTGTCAAAATTTATAGACATTCTTTATAAATTAAACAAATTCCTCCCCCAATCTGTCCTCAAAACCTTTTATTTTACGTTGTTCCAGCCATTTTTAATTTACGGAGTCGAAGCGTGGTATGGGAAAGACAAAAAATAAATCGGATAAAATATTTATACTGCAAAAGAAAGCTATTACAGCTATAAATAGCCTTCATTCAATTCCCATACTAATCAGCATTTTAAAGCAATGAATATCCAGAAGCTGGATGATCATTATAACTTCCAAAATGCCCTATACGCGTTCAAAACTTTTCACAGAAACTATGATCAAGAACTATTCAATTCAATTTGGAAATTTTCGAATGTACACAATCATTACACAAGAAATGCGAATAACCTTGTTATACCCCGTTATAATAGATCCAAACCAAATACAGTATCCACTTCAATGGTGTTGAATTTGGAACTCGCTAACTCCTGTTTACCGCCAGAATGCTTATCTATCAATCTTCAAGTCATGACTGAAAGAGTTATACATATCATCTCATTAGTTCAACAATGATTTTCTATCGCTTTATTGTTCCCTCAACGTCTGTCAATCGCATTTGATTGTTTAACCTTGTTAGACGCAGATGAATCACGAGCAGTCAATTTGAATTTTCATTCTATCAATATTAATAGGACTCTTGTTAATAAGTTAAATAGTCTGGTATTGTTGAATAGTAAGGTATTTAACTGTCTTTGCGTTTGTTTCCAGTTGGTGTTTGGGCCTAATAATTCTAGGTTCATATATTTTTTAAATATTTTAGGATAGATAATATCGATAGGTTATTAAGTAAGGATTAGGTTGCCCCAGAAGCACTAAATAGCTTAAATAGGGCCCTTAATTTTGTACCCTGAATCTATCATAACTGTAAAATTGAATAACATACCTTTAAAATGAAATAACATGTAAACGGTACAATTTTGTTGAAATGAACTGTTGCAACTGTTTCAACTGTTTCCTTTGTTTCAACTGTTTAAATTGTTGAATTATTAATGAACATTCTTTTATTTGTTATATACCGTTTTATATGTACGATGCTTTCATAATCATTCACTCATATCGGTGAGCGGTGTTACTGATGAAGATATTGATGGTGCCTTCATTCGTTGCATGCATTCAGAAGTTCTCTAGTAGGGGGTCCTAGTCAGATTATTCTTGTTTCATACAAATAATTTGAACCCAATGTAGAGTCAAATCAGTTCATGCAGTCTTACCCGAGTACAATTTGTTTTATATGAATTTAGAGACATGCACACTTAAGTGACACGACCTAACGATTAGGTTTTATTCTTCATAATCAATTTTCAGCACACCAGTGTGCATCCCCATATACCCGGCCACTTAGCTACCTACAAGTGCAAATGTGTTCCAGATGTGCCATTTGTTTATAAAAGCTCACATATGCAGTGAAAGTTACTTTTCCAGGAGCCGAATTAGACCTGCAAAAGTTTATAAAAATTACAATGACATGTTGGATAATTTTTTGTCTCAACAAAAGTGCTTGTCAGAAAATCAATTAATGCCGTTATAGAAATGAAATGATATTCTACCCCGAAATATAGTCTGGGAAATTTTTCTCTGTGTAGCGTCACTTCTAGAACTATGAACATTCGATTTTTTTCCTTCCAGGAAAATTTTGTTGGCATGAGTATGTGCATGTATGGACCTGACGGCTTTTTGACCTTGTCGCTAATTCTGCTACCCGACTCCTGCTTAGGAATAGTCTGATTTATTCACTGATTCATTTGATATATTCAGCGCAGAAAGAACATTGTTTATAAATGGAAAATGGTTTAGAACTCGTGACAAAAAATTAGTATTGTTAATATGCAGTGCCAGATACCTCAACCTTCTACTGCTGTGCAGCAGAGACGGGGCCACAGGAACAGGGAGAACTACTCAGTCAGATACGATTAGCTTCTCTGCCTAATTATGAAACTCGATGGGATGAAACATCGCGTGGAAAACTTCTCTTCTGTTGTTGTACAAATCGGAAAATGGAAAATTGAATAGCCAAACCAAGGGTGGCGAGTAACGTTGCGTTCACGTCCAAACCATCACATGTAAGGCACAATTAAGAGACTGAGGTGCCTTTGCTTCTAGACAGTCAGAAATGACGGTGAAAAAATCGTCCAGTGACGGTTTCTGGGAGTCATTGTGCAGTTTCCAGGTACATAACGCTCTAAACGTAAATATGACGATTATTTTCATGATCCCGCATTTTGGGGTGAACCATTTATATCGCTGTATCTGCACGTTTCACATGAACATTTTCCAATCTGGCGCACACACCTAGTGAATCATTGTAATGTTTATAATTGGCCATATTGTCTTCTATATTCATAACTCTATTTTAGATTTGTGATCTGGAAAGTATGTACGCTATAATCAGTTTTCAAGGAACATTTGCCAATAAACTATTGAGAAGACGAAACATACAGTTAAGGTAAAGTTCATTGTAAGGATCCTGAAAGACGAGACTGCAGAGAGGCAAAAACACAGAATGTTAAGTAAAATACAAAATCACAACGTTATGTACATGTTTCCTCACATGAAATTGCAATTAGGGATTGCAGGGTTTATTGGCAGCATCTTTGCTTTTAATAACAATGTTAAATTACTGTACGTATTGCAGAGATAGGAAAAACACCTCGGTTTAATAACGATTGAATTGGTTAAATATGTTGATTTGTTTTCATGTATGAATAAATGTGTAGGGACTGGTATAAGTTCAATTTACTATTAATCATTATCGAATTATTTTCGCGACTTTGCATCTCTCCTGCACTATCAAATAGCTGAACTTTATTTATTGACATGGTCAAAATTTGAACAAGATCATTTTACAAGTACAATATTCGTAATGTTAGTAGTCCCAGTAAGTCAATATGATTATATGGGCAACAAGTGTAACGCGTTCAGTTTTCCTTGACTCAAAAAGTGGCCTTTTATTGGTGACGATCCAAACTTACGCGTGGAAGCAAATAGATATTTTAGAATAACACGCCATTGGAAGACGTGTTACTGGCGCATATTTTCCCACATAAATAACATGAAAACCTCACTCGACGAACGAAGTTCATTTGTTAGATTGGGCATATGAGTATCACATTTTGAATAAAGTCAATTTGTGCATAGGTCAACAGCTATTTCGAAATTAAATTGAGTCTAGTATTATTAGACATCGAGGAATATTACTTTTTACTCCAATATTGATGTACGAGGGAACAGGAACTACAATCATCACGAACACGTCGTTATTGCAATAATTGCCCAACGGTAGACTTCAAACTACTTCTTTGGATACAATTTGGACCACTCAAAGTCTAGGAATTGATCTAAGATCAGGTGTGTCCATCATTATGGATGAGAAACATTACAGACACGATCACCGGTGGAGGTGCGTTTGTATCCTCTGCCTTTAGTGTTCGTTAGACGGTCTTCACTGTAAGTATACATGTTAGGGAGTCAAGGAATGCAACTGGCCTTTGAATCAGAATTAGGATTATAACCTTCTTCAGTCTGCACACAAAAAATTAATTTAATGAATTTGAAAGGATGTCATACTTCATTTATAATCGATGCATCTTTAATATAGATTAGCATATATAACACAGCAAAGCAAGTTAAAAGCATAGCTCCAAATCCTGTTTCCACTGAAATTCGCCGATTATTTAAATCTCTAGATCCATTTCATTGTTCGTTACAGATGGCACGACACGGTAGTGACCTTTGATTCTTACTGTTTTCCAAAACTGTTAATGGGAGAACATTTGGCTGATTGCTGAAACAGAGGACCGTAGGTTGTGTATGAGTTGTGACCAGTTGGAAGGTGGTCATAGATATGTAAACACATTTTGGCGCTAAAATGCTCCTTCGTGTCCAGAACTTAGTTTATTGTCTGCATAGCACAATCATTGATTATGTTGCGTTTAACGAAAGCGAAAATTGGTACAGTACCTACATGACGAAAAAAATCCAATTAACAACTTATTTATATTAGGCGTTTCATTATACCCAGCAAATTTCATGATGACCTGCTCATCATTAGGTGATGATTGAACAACATGACATGGTCTTTAAAAGGCGGATGTCGATAAATTATAGATGTTGGTATTTCTATCGGCAACAATGGATTTGATACGTTTATTGTTCACATTTTCTCATGTTTACTGTAAGATGAAGTAACTTGTTACATCCTCGGTCAAGGGCATGAGCACTGCATCTAATATTAGCTAGCCCACTGCATCTAACAAGGCCGTGAGGGCGGAGGAGGGCTATTTCTCGTGAAAAACACTCTGCAAATATTAGAAGTGATTATTCCAAACACCAGACACGTCATAGTATCAATTAAGAGGTCGGTAAACATATAAATGTAAAATCCCTCTCGTCTATCATGCTTCAAAAAGCAAGGTTGCAGATTATATCGATCTTCACAACACCCTCATCGATGTCGTCACAACGCTACACATTATTGTGCTTGAAGACTTCAATATCATTGACATTGATTGGGAAACAGACGAATGCACTGCCACCAGCTAACGTCTGACTGATTTTGCTGACGAAAAATTCATGACCCAAATGGTGAAGACATCGACATGAGGTAGCAATTTTTTTGATCTCCTATATAGTGCAAGTGACAATCATGTCACGAACGTCGAAGTAGGCCAACCACTCGGATTTAACGACCACAACTGTATGCGTTTTTGATAGAGATCGAGTTGAAAACGTCAACAAGCTGCGGAAAAGTTCCTAACTTTAGATTAACTTACTCTGATGGCTTATCAGAGTCAATAGCGTAAGCAAATATAATCCTCAGACAAGATGTTGATCAATCGATTAACAATTTCTTGACTGCACTTAAAAATATTGAAAATGAGCACATCCCGCGCAAGGAAAAAGGCGAACAGCAGTCAATCAGCCTAAGTACGGGAGAGGAAAATATCAGTCAGTCACGAAGGCGCGGATAGAAACACCCACATGACGACGTGGATGAAAATGCCAAAACTAATCCAAAACAAATTTTTAGTCAAATTTCGAGCAAAAATTTTTCAAGATCTGTAATTGGTCCTGTCGAAAACGATGATAGTGAGCTAGAAACCGACGACACTAAAATAAGTGTCTTAATTAATCCGTACTTTTGTTTTGAATTCAAGTTAGAAAATCAAGATATTCCTAATTCTGAGGATGCCATAGCGGAAATACGAATTGAAGCCCTCAGCACAGTGAACTTTTCCCCCTCCGAAGTTATTGAATACATAGGTAAATTGAACGTCACAAAATCTCCAGGTCCAGACCAAGTTCATTCCAGAATTCCAAATGGGATTAGAAAAAAATCGCTGAACATTTATCAAACATCGTCACCCAATCTCTCACAGATGGCACTTGCCCATCAAAATAGAAAGAGGCCAATGTTACCACAATTTATGAATAAGGGGACCCAAAGCGTCCGGGCAATTAGTCTCACCTCAGTCATTGGCAAATTTATATAAAGTTTGATAACGGATAAAATTACAGAATTCCCAGAATCGAACAAATTGATTGTAAACTCTCAACATGGCTTTAGTCACAACCCTTTCTGTCTTACGAACCTGCTCCTTTTTTCATGAATATAATTGAAACTCACGACACAAAATCTCCAATTGATATAATTTACCTTGACTTCCAAAAGACTTTGATAAAGTTCCCCACAAATGAGTAGTTAGTAAATTGCACAGCATCGGCAATCGGGGCGAGCTTAAGAGTCGGATAAAATGCTGGCTTACGGACAGATGGCAGCGAGTTGTACTTAACGGAGCATGCTCCCCAGGGGTAATGTTGAGAGCGGCGTGCCTCAAGGATCTGCGTAAGGTCCAGTCTCGTGAGAATAATCATTACCGATCTTGATAGGAACGTACTCTCGAACATTTAGAAGTTTGCAGACGATACTAAGATAGAAGGAAAAGTGCAAACTGAACAGGACTGTCAGCAGATTCAACTAGACTCGACCCAAATTGTTGATTGGTCAGAAAGTGGCCAATAAAATGAAATGTTGGTAAACGTAAAGATATGCACATAAGTCCTCATAACCTCGAACACGAATACTCAATTTCCAAAAAGTAACTAATTCCAGTCATTAAAGAGAGAGATTTAAGAGTCATCATTAGTAATGACTTAAAAAAGTAGCTAGCAAGGTGACGATTCTGCGAAGACAAGTTAACAAAATGCTCTGTATGATATCCCGCACTATCTCGTACAAAAACAGCTATAATATTCTCAAGTTGAAAAATGCATTTGTTAGACCGATTCACAAGTATTTCATTTAATTCTGGACTCCATATCTTAGAAGAGACGTTATCGAATTAGGAAAGGATCACCGTAGAGCTACCAAACTCATCCCTTCGCTACGGAATAAATCGTACGAAAACAGGATACGTGAACCGAATCTGTTTTTGATAGAGAAACTTCGAGTCATTGGCGACATGATCGAAGTGTGAAATACTATAAATGGTAAAGAAAATGTCGACCGAGCAAGCTTTTCCATCCTAGATACGAACGGAGCGACTAAGAACAAAGGTTAGAAAAACGTTGGGGCAACGTTGCTGACAAGCGCAATTCCTTCACGTATAGAGTGGTCGAAGAATGGAACAAATGTCCAGCGGAGGTTGCAAACAGCAATACAATCAAAACGTTTAGTTCGTGGCTCGCTTAGTTCAACATAAATCACCGATGAAGAGCTAAACCGTTCCATTACTTGATGTTTTAAAACAGAAATGGCACATGAAGATCTCTTAGACGTTCTACTGCAGAACTAATCGTCTCGCTATCAGAAGGCAACCTAGGTTGGCCCAATAGGACTGTTGTTCTCCTCGTACACTTGTAAACACTAGCTAGAGCAAAGCATCCAGTAGTAGCTAGAGCACTGCATCTAACACTAGCTAGCGCACTACATCTAACACTAGCTAGAGCACTGCATCCAACACTAGCTAGAGCAATGCATCTAACACTCGCTAGAGCACTTCATCTATCGCCAGCTAACGCATTGCATCTAACACTAGCTGGATCTCTTGCATCTAACACTAGCTTCAGCACTGCGTCTAGCACAAGCTAGAGCACTCCATTCAACACTAGCTACAGCACTGCATTCATCACCAGAAAGAGCGCTGCATCTAACACTAGCTAGAGCACTACGTCCAACAATGACTAGAGCACTGCATCTAACATAAGCTAGAGCACTGCAACTAACACTAGCTATAGCTCTGCATCTAACGCTAGCCAAAGCACTGCATCTTACACTAGACAGAGCACTTCATCTATCACTAGCTAGTGCACCGCATCTAACACTAACTAAATCCGTCTATCCAACACTAGCTAGAGCACTGCATCCAATACTTGCTAGAAACTGCATCCAACACTAGCTATCAGGTCTGTTTCCTCTCATGTTTGAATCAGAGAGTGACGCTTTTAAATAATTTTTTATTATAATTTATTCATAATTATCTGATATATGAAATCAAGGTTATGTATACGAACAGTTCAGGCTTCTAGCTTAAACAGTAAATTTGGTCGGTAATAAATTTTGTATTCTTGAATACACGAGATACACATTTGTTTCTGATTTTGTGCTATCAGGAAATTAAATCAAATGAAAATCAGCAATTTAATCGGAATACATGTGTCCGAAAATATAATGAATATTATTAGAGACGCGAATGTCGGAGTCCTAATCTCAGTGACTGAAAAAGTCTATCATATTTTTTCTTGAGAGGTGAATCTGAAACATGATGGATTTCCTCGCACTCTCAGAATGCAGCTACACTGTTCCCATTTTTCAGTGCCATATATGGAAATGTATCTAGTCGCTCTAAAATGTCTTCATCGTTTGTTACCTCATTTTTACAAGCTGTATTTATTTAAGCAAGAATTAAAAGTGTGCTGATACTACTAATTGAAGGACTGTGGTCATCGATACGAGGGAAAAACGCTTCCGGATGAATGTACACTATATGCCCAATCAACCTAATATTCACCAATAATGTATACATAACTGCCTATAGCAGTTCTGGAGCGCTAAAAGACACTTCTTTTTCTTCCCCAGTTGTGCTGACAACAGCGCCACTCCTCATATTTTTGCCCTCTCGTAACCTCCTGAGCGGGTAATGGACCGGAAGAGCCATTAAATCCCTAATTTCAAGAGTTTCAGGGCTGTTGAGTATCTGGTCCGTTTATCGGCGACAGTAAAAAGTAAAAAATAATTCCAGGAATGGAAGAACACATTAAAAAATATATAAATTGCAGCGTAATTTTCTGGTGTGGAACGAGCTGTTGGTAGAGATAAGGGAGCCCTGTGCTACATGCCACTGCACAGCCTACGATTATGAATTAGAGACATTGATGGAGCGGGGGGCCCAGCAATGCTTTTGTATGAACAAATGATCTAGAAACGATATAAGTAGATATTGGAGAACATTTGTTTGTTTAGAAGCAAATTTGTGCCACCCTCTTATGATGCACTTGAACCCATCACCCGACCAACCAAAGTTGTCGGCATTAATTGAAGTTCATTTGAAAAAACAACTGAAATAATAACAAAAAACATGTTTAATAACAAGTCTCTAAGCAAGTTAACCGATCTCATACGAATTTTCGGAATAGGAAAAACGTCAGGAATTATTTATTGCTTGACTCTTAATTATTGTCACTAGGATAGTAAGACTCTTGAAAGTGGAGACTAAATGAATTGCAGTATAAATGTAGATCAGCGTCTATGACTGCTCCCTCCAGCCTACAAGTGACGCTACGTAATTTGACAGCCCCATCACGATTCTAATAGATGACATCAACTGTTCAAATCGTCAATTCACCAAGCGTAGATGCATTTAAATTGCAAGTGCGGATGACATCAATGGCTGTGTGAAAAATCACGTAAATGGAATAAAAATATTATTGCTTCAATCCTCTTCCAAAAGGGTATTGCCCGAATATATTAGTAGCCGTCTGCACCAAAACACAGTAATGCGGTGTTATTTCCTCCGATCCATACTTTTCTGTTGCTCTGCAGCATCTTTAATCAAATTTTTTCCATCAGAGTTGGAGCTCAAAATCGCTGCACACAATGTTGACTCTATTTGACAAACAATGTTCCACTACAATTGACCGCTGGTGTAAATTAAGGTTGGTAGGATTAGGGGAAGTACAGATGAAGGCAGATCGGTAGGAGCACCCTGTGATGTGGAATGCACTCTTTGTTCGTCACGTTTGGAATTGATATCAATTACTTTGCAACTTGATTTCATTATTAAAGTGGCCTTAACATCATTGTCCAATATTACTTTACGGAACCACTTTTCAAGAATCGCCAAAATTGATTATTTTTGTTTATTGACGTTGAACTCTTTTCGATAATGATTATATTTTACATTAAATGAAAGATGAATTGAAACATATCCTATCAAAGGTAATCACTGTTAGACTGACACAGAGGCGTGAGGCATACATA
>SDVV010012691.1:0-15365 GCA_016164225.1 Gammarus roeselii | reverse complement strand
CTGTTCTTCATGAAATGCAGCACGATCTATTTACAATGTTCGAGATTGCTCAAGCGATCGAATTCTGCTGGATCCTTGGACACGTAGGAGAAAAAGGAAACGAGCTCGCTGATTTCCTTGCTAAACTGACGTCTGCCCATCAGGAACAATTTATCTCCATACATTACCGTGACAAGTTCCCTAGCACCACCTTCCATATAACATCCCGATAGAATGACCTGTTGCGACCGATTGACCAATTCTTTTTCAACGTGAACCCTCGGTCGGAGAATGGGAAACTAAGTTTCCCAATAGAAGAGACCAAGTGTTCATTAACCGCTCGTGCATTGGACTCACGGGTATAACTCACAACCACCTTCTGGATGTAGAAATGGGACTGGACTCGACACCATGCTCCTATTCCAATCAGGAGGCAATCAGCGTGGAACACTTACTGATGGATTGCTATGCACTCTCAGCAGCTCGAAGAGCCTTCTTAAATCCCTGTGCAACCTACGAAGCGTGCTCACTGACCTAACCTACCGGAAAGGCTAATCGCTTTAGGAAAAAATACCGGAATATATGTTGCTGTGAAATACCATCTGCCTTTCAATCCACCCCGTTCCTGAACGCACAAGCACAATATAAGTTCTTGTTTGACTCTGCATGAAGGCGTGTACACCTCCCAGAAACAACGGATCGTCATGCCCTTTGGGGGGTAGGGGATTGAATTGAGATGACTCCAGGCTTTGGTAGAAATGAGGTTCAAATCAAATCTATGAGCCCATGATTGCGTGAAACCTACAAGTCGATGAGCCCATTTCTGAGTAAAGTCTACAAGTGTATGCGCCCATCTCTGCGTGAATTCTTAAGGATCTAAGAGCCCATTTTTGTTTGAAGTATACAAATATATGAGCAAACTTATGTGAAACTACCGCCGAACATACTTGTGTCAAAGCTACAGTCAAGTGAGGATTTTCCAGCTCTTCAACATCAGCAACAGAGTCCCAAACACAGCCAGAATGCTAGCCAGAACAAGAACACACAGGGCAACAACAGTGGCAACAACTCAGATGGCAACACGATCAACAACGCAAGCAGCCTGCAACCTAAACATCAGTCACCTATGCGACAACTCACCAACCAGCATCCAAACTCCAACAATCAAAAACTGCTGATAAATTCTGAACAGGTGGACCAACAACATCAACAAGTGGACCACCAAGTCCTAACGTCTGAGGTCGCTGCGGGAGAGGCACCTCCCGCAGCGACCTGAGCTTAGCTGAGCTAACTCCGCCAAAGATAAATAGGCCAGTGGCGAAGTATGTTACCCCGACAGCCGGCTGCCACAGTCTTCAACAGTCGACAGTGGAGATGA
The DNA here is from genome assembly GCA_016164225.1 of Gammarus roeselii. Lineage (NCBI taxonomy): Eukaryota > Metazoa > Arthropoda > Malacostraca > Amphipoda > Gammaridae > Gammarus > Gammarus roeselii. The sequence goes on along the minus strand of SDVV010012691.1, from coordinate 14,008 downwards.
AAAAAAGTGCGACAACAACCTCTTGGGACGGACATCTCCATCCCAGCTGATAAGTGACGATTGTACTAATGAATTGATCAAGAAGCCGAGACGGAGTGCTCGTATCAATATCAGAACATTCGAGTATGAGGAAGAGGAGTTATGGCTTTTCCAGTGCCGAGCAGTTCCATTCTGTCTGAAGCATCTATTAGTAATGACTGTATTGATGATCATTAATCCATTTTTCGTTTGTGGCAACATTCCATCGATTAATTTTAATCTTTTTAGATCTAAAATATCCTTTCTCCAATCCAACTGTTGCATTGAGCTTCATGCTCGACTTGTTGCAATTGCACAAACAAATAGCATACGGTTTGATATCTCACTTTTACCGTGCTTCAATATGACTGTGAAAAACATCATCAAAAACTTTATTTCTGCCGACATTCTCCATTATATGTCATCGAATATTGTTAATTTCGGCATGTTCTACAACATTGTATTTTTCTGGAATCAGAATATGTTTGTTACAAAAATTAAATACAACATACATATTTGTATATAAACAAACATCCCCCGAACAATATTGATTTATTTGATGGTGTTAGGAGCGAAATTTGAAATAATTTCAACAATGTTCTCTACGAAATCGATACAGATTTTCAAATGAAAATGAATATTCCGGAGTGTCAAATAGGTCCTGGTGAAGATCTCCATTGTGATTAAATTTCATTATGAAATAATTTTACCTGAATGGCATTACATGTTGCAAGTTTGAACGGGAACTTTTTTAGCCTTCAAATCAATATAGCAGACCATTTTGCACCTACAATGCTAGGACTCTGTGAAACCAAATTGACCGATGAATTGCAGGACTTCGATCAGGTTACAATTTGTATGCACACAATAATAAGAGTGATGAGGTAGGCGTTTGTTAAATTATAAACGAGAGTTGAACCCTTGTTCCCCAGGCCAAGAATTGAGACTCTTCCTGACGACATTTGTTGTGATAACGAAGTTAAAACAACATGTATGGTTTACCGTAGAACCCCTGAAATATCGGTAGAAAGTTTCTCACTGGAGAAGAATAATATTTTCAGTGGCATTGACGTAACCCATAACAAAGTGTATATTATGGGTGATTTCAACTTAAATTTGCTTCAGTACCAAAGATCGAATTCAGTTGCTGACGACTGTAATAAATTTCTTTCTCATGGTTGGTGCCCATTAATTACTAAGCCAAAGCGTACAGCAGCTGGATCCGCAACTTTGGTAGATAACATATTCACCTACGAATTAATAGTGTAACTCGTGCACCTGTGTTCATTTCCGATGTCCCCGACCATTACCCAATTTACATTCATAAACCGAATTCTCACGAAACCCGTAATCCGACAATAATTACCTATCGTAAATATAACAACCGTAACATTCACAGCTTTGACGAGGAGCTTGGAGCTTACAACTTTACCGAGATACTAGCCACAGTAAACTCAAATGATGCGTTCACGCAGTTCCATAACATATTAATGGAAATGTTCGAGATGAATTTCCGATAACAACTAAAGAGCTCAGCCACAAACAAGCTAATAATCCGTGCACCTAGTCTACTTGTCTTACAAAAAGAGTAGGACAGACTGTACCGTAAATACAAAAGGCATCCCATCAATTGCAGATATGAATTTAAACGATACAAAAATGCGTTCATTAAATTGACAAGTATTGCTCTTGAAAACTATATCCAAAATTTGATAGATATCTCTCAATGAAATATTTTAAAAAGTCTGGAAAATCATAAGTTACCTCCTAGGAAAAGAGAAACAGAATAATTCAGACTCAATTATTATTGACGATGAAGTCATCAATGATCCTCAAACGATTTCAAATGCTTTCAATAATTACTTCAATAGTTTTCCTAATACTCTAAGTAAATCAATTTTAATCAGGAACATTCCTTATGAACATTATTTAGAAAATGCAATTCCTGAACAGCTATTGTTTAACTCTATCGACCCAAACGAAGTTGAATCAATCATTCATGATTTAAAAAATTGTTGCTGCACTGGCTGGGATAACGTCCAACCAATGTAATTAAAGCTATTTCTGGAATTATTGTAGCTCCCCTGACCCAACTTATCAATAAGTCTCTCATGCAAGGAATTTTTCCTGATGCACTCAAAATCGCTAAAATTAGTCCAATATATAAAAATGAACGCAAAACAGACATAAAAAATTATCGTTCAATATCAGTTATGCTCGTCCTAAGCAAAGCTTATGAAAAATATTTTATGCAATACTATATACTAATTTTGTCTCCAATAACCTACTTAGCCGAAATCATTTTGGCTTTCAGGCTTTCAGGAATGCAGAGCATTCTTTATTATAATTTGCTAGAGACGTTGCAACTTTTATGGATCCTAGCAAAGATTTCAATCGCGTGAATCGTGAAATTATGGTCCATTGATATAAACTGGATAAAAAGTTATCTTCTTTATAGAAAACACCTAGTGAGTTGGAATAAACAAACATCATCCGTAACTACGTTAAATATAGGTGTACCACAAGGGTCGATCCTTGGGCCTTTGCGATTCCTTACATGTATTAATGACATTGTAAACACTAGCGACAGATTAACCTCTGTACTTTTTACAGATTATACTACATTTTTTTTAGCCTGGAAAAAACTCAATGATACTATTAGTAATTGGTTCACGTTTCAAAATTGTTCACATGCGACAAGCTGACGCTAAATGTTAACAAGACGCAGATCGTGATATTTTCCAGAAGGATAATACCCATTCCTACCAACAAGTCGAATTGAACGGTCAACCGGTTGCATATGAAGCAAAAACGAAGTTAATCGGAGTAATAGTCAATCAGAGACTTCACTGGAAAGATCACGTCTCATTTGCTGCCGGGAAATTATTCAAATCGTGTGCCATCCTTAACAAAATATGAAATTGACTTAGAACTTCTGCTAATAGTCTTTTGTACTATAGCCATATTCATCCTTTTCTGATGTATTGTGTGAACGTATATACTTTTACCTACAAAACCAACTTAAGACCTATCGTTCCTAGTCAAAACGCGTCATCAAATTACTATCCCATGCTAGAAGTAGTGACCACACTTGGAATATTTTTTGTCAATGAAACATTCTCCCACTGTGCCAATTCAATAACTTTTCCACTGCGGTGTTTGTCTACAAAGCTTTGAATCATTTAACTTACATGATAACGATTTTTTCATCAGAAATAATCCTATGTATGATCTTCGTGACTATGCGGATTTGTAAATTCCCCAAAATTCGTCAACACAGTCCCAACTATTTTTAAATACAGAGCTGCCAACACCTGGAATTTAATACCATAGATATAAGGACGGGTAGAGGTATATCTACCTCCAAACGCAAACCAAAATAATTACAGCCTAAACTTGTACATACAGAAATTCCTGAACTGTAATTTACTTCTGCCACACAATTTAGCGTGTCAAATATATATGGTTCATCAGTTTCATTTTGTAAAAAAATAATTCTATTTTTTCAGGCTTCATATGCTCAAATTTCCTATTATCTTATTCATGTAGGAATCCGTTCATATATTGTACCCATCGATTAGGACTCATTGATTTTTTTTCGCGTACATATGTTATTATATCATACTAACGATGTAGTTAGTTTTAAATTTGTATAATCGTCCGCCAATCAGTGTGGGAGTAATGAAATAGACAACCTCATGTCGTACATTTTCAACTCACAAGTTTTTTCTTGCAAATGTCAGTTGAAACACTAAACAGTCTTGAGTAAGTAAGCGTCGGTGATCATACTTACTTTGCTTATATTTCTTGAAATCACTGGTATCATGTAATACTTTCATCTGTCCCGACATATTGAAAAGTGGAGAGTAGAGGATGTCCTTCAACAATGTCCATCGATTGGTCTATACTCCTCAACCTTAGTTATAAGTTAACATTACATTCATCTAAGTAGAAAATAATGTCTTCAGAACAGCTCACGCTCACGCAAACTTGGTACGTATCATTTATGTATTCTGATATTTCTGTTATTTTGCCAACATGTCATTCTACCTAAATAAATTTCAAATCCTCTAAGTTTTAAATCTTTTGAATTTTAAATGCTACAAATTTCAAATCCTTTCACCCTATTTGGCCCTCAACGAAACGTCTCGACGGAGTCCCACGTTGCTGCTTTGTAGGACTATATGAACCACGAATTTTCATCGACCAGTTACTGATTAACTGTTATGACTAGGTAACTGACCTTCAGTCATCATATGAATCATGAATCTCTCATACCTGTAGTATAGTCAATTGGTAAGATCTCGCGAAGGAAATACGAATTATTAGCACTATATTAAAAGATTTACTGGAGCAGACCGCCCGCGGGCTGTGGAGGCAGTGCAACCTGTAGTGTGTAGATGGGCGAAAGCTAGTCGAGCAGCTGAGGCAGCCAAGGAGGTTCGATACAACCTCTTAGCGGTAGCAGTAGCTACGGAGGGGAAACTATTTTCTACTTGCTCTATTAGTCGCCTGATCTCTTCGTCACTCAGTTTTCCGGACATATTTGCTGCACACAGGGGTGTGAAGCACGTGAACAGATCGTTTGCCTCGCGGCTTATCAGGTGGAGCGCGCTCTCATCCACATAACCTTCTACTGCGACAGTCAGTCCGACACTGGAGGTGACAAGCCCACCTTCAGTCAAGACCGTGTCGTCTCAATGTGGCAGCCTGGTGCCGTTGTGCCCTCGCCGATGCTCATGTGAAAGTCTGTAATTATGACATCTGTAGACAAAGTACCAACAATTTTGTAATTCCGTTGAACGATGATATTGGTGACTATTGGATTGAAGAATAGCTTGAGGGAGAGATTCAGATAATGGCACATTGAAGAGACATGTGCGAGTATTAGTTATGTATGATTTTAACCACCACGCATGGGTAAGAAGGTTAAATTATTTAAACCCCTATGACCCTACCTTTGATCGGTAGAATGTTGAGCATTCTTAGACCAATTATTAACTACTCTTTGCGCCCTCCTCGGGTTTTATTAAATAGTAAATTTGTTCTGTATTACTTTCTCTACCGGAAGCTCCTGATCTTACTATGGTGCCGCTGACCTCTTAAGCGAAGTTGAACCAATATAGTCAGGATACTTTTTGGTGGCCCGGTAAGGATAACTGCATTAGAGCTTTCTAGGTTTAGAGGCTCACGTAACTTGTAAGATCGCTGTTAAAACCATGTTTTTTTCGTGCATCATCTACGAAAGCACTGCTCCGTGCCCTCATTTTTTTTTAGATCCTTTTCCTCACTCTCTCGTGCCTCCCACCCTTACCCCCACCCCCTTCTCCCCTGCCACACTTCTCTCACACATCTGCTTCCCCTACAGTCCCCTTCCTTGTCTCCCGTGCCTCGTACTTGATACCCACCTTTGCCTCACACCCCAGCACAGGGTACACCATTACACAGCTGAACCCTGCAACTGATTCTCATTCAATCTCTCCCCTGCCCAGCCCTCTCAAATAATTCCCACGCTCTTTTCCAAGCCTCATCACGCTCGGCCAGCACCAACGGACGCCAGCCTAATTTGAACTTCCGAACAATGATAACAGCACAGGAGCATGTGCAGGTAGATTACTTCTCTCAGTACGATCGTCACTACAACCTCGCAATTCGGTGATGTGTTGCTCGTAGCTACCGGTGACCAAAAAGACATTGAATTCGCTGCACTGGGAAATCTTGTCAGTCGAATATAATCTACCCGGTAATTAAGCGATGCAACTGGAGGGAAGTTTCGTGCCCCATCACTGCTCAACTTCAAGGGTAATGTGGACTCATGATGGTTTCTACCTCCCAACTTTGCTGAGCTGACAGGAAACTGTTCACATGGAGGTGTATGTGCCCCAACTCTGCTCAGTTGACTTGGAAATGCTATGACCCTTCTGTTATACGCTTTCTAAATCTCTTGTCTCAAGTTGTTGTTCAATAAAAAGAATGCAATAAAGAAGATATATAAGTCTCGACTATCAAACAGCTGTTGGTGGCGTTCGAGATAGCTGCCAGTGGTGTTTGAGACAGCTGTTGGTGACGTTTGAGACAGCTGACAGAGACATTCGAGACGGCTATTAGTGTCGTTCGAAACGGTTGGTAGTGGCGTTCCAGACTACTGTTGGTGGCCTTCGGGCCAGCTGTTGATGACGTTGGAGACAGCTGTTGGTGGCGTTCAAACTAGCTGCTAGAGGGGTCTGAAACTCTATATTATGGATTATTTTGCTATGTTACGCCATCGTAAATCCCTATTCATTTCACCTAGCTGTCCTACCTCCCTTTTTACTTGTATATTTTCGTTTCCCATCACATTTTCAGCCCCCTTCATCTCTGATTTAGCCCTTATCCCTCCCCTCGCCCTTATCCCGAGCGCACATCGTTGTAGTGGCGCTAAGAGGCCTTCCCTAATCTAAACTTGGAGCAACATAATACGGTTCCGGGCCACTCTGCTCAAGCTGCAGAGGCAAGTAAGCCAGATGACCTCCCAGCAAGTATAATAGTGAAAAAGCCAGGTGCCTCTGCTTTGCTGGGCTGACTAATCTCGTAAAAAGATTCAGCATTTGTCCGCATGAGTCATTCTTCTAAATAAGGTTGGCAGGGGATTTTTTTGGTAAGTGATGTGCAAGTCAAGGAGGTTCCATGATCTCATGGCGCAGGGTTACGATGATAGCATAGCTAACGTGAACTTCTTTTGTATAGGATCAGGGGAATAAGGGTTTATAATATATTAAGAAAAGAATCAATAGCCTAATGACATGTTTTTTAAATAATCCCCACACGAATTTTTAAACATTTTCAAAATTCGACGATAATGACATGTGTTTCAGCAGTACCTTGAGCTAACAACAGCAATATGTTGTTAATGCCGACCCGACAATTCGACGTAGAAGCAATACAAGTAAATAAAACCAAGGTAATGTGACCAACTTAACTCCCAAATGTTATTATGGGAATGCCTGTACTCTCCGAGACAAAATCGAAAAACTATGTATCCCTGCAATCAATGAGAATATCTAAATAACTGTATTCACAGAATCGTGGATGATATTGAGCACCAGTCATTATTTAGGCGAATTCACTCTCCACGGTTACTGCTGTTTGGAATAGTGAATATTATAAGTCACTATTTTAAACAGCAGACACGACATAGTATCAACGAAAGTAGTCGGTAATTATATAAAACGGTGAATCACTCTTGTCTATCGCCCTCCAAATAAACAAGGTTGCCGATGATATCGACCTTTACAACACCCTCGTCGATTTCGTCACAACAAAACACATTATTGTGCTTGGAGACTTCAATATCCGTGACATTGATTGGGGAAACGGACAAATGCACTGCCACCGGCCAACGTCTGATTGGTTTTGCAGACGAAAAGTTCATGATCCAAATGGTGAAGTCACCTACAAGAGGTAGCAATATCCATGATCATATTACGAACGTCAAAGTTGGCAAACCACTCGGAACTATCGACTACGAATGTATCCGTTTTTTTATAGAGCTTGAGTTGAAAATGTCACCAAACTCGGAAAATGTCCCTAACTTTAGATTAGCTAACTTTGATAGCTTAAAGAGCAAATGGCGACATCAAATATAACCCTCGGACAAGATGTCAATCAATCTTTAAAAAGTTTCTTGACTGCGCGAGCAAATATCGAATACGAGCCTATCCCGTTCAAAAACAGGCGAACAGCAGACAAGCAGCCTTAATACTGGAAAGCAGAATTGCAGTGCCTTCAGTCACGAATGAAAGCATTGCACTCGATAAAACAGAAGCAGCCACATGACGATGTGGCAAAAAATGAAAACATCAGCAAAAGAGATCTAAAGAGGGTCCAGAAACTTAAGAAGATAGATTAAGAAAATGTAATTGAAGTAAATGCCAAAACTAATTCAAACCAAATTTTTAAGTTTAATTCGAGCAAAAAAATCAAGATCTGTAATTGCCCCTCTCGATTCGATATTGGTGAGCTAGAAACAGCCGACACCAAAATGAGTGTCATACTTGATAAATGCTTTTGTTCTGTATTTACGTTAGAAAATCAGAATATTCCTAATCCTGAGGATATCATAGCGGAAATACGAATTGAAGCCATCAGCACAGTGAACATTTACCCCGCCGAAATTATTAAATATATAGATAAATTGAAAGTCGTAAAATCTTCATTTCCAGACCAAGTTCATCCCAGAATTCTGAAAGAGACTAAAAACACAATCGCCGAACATTTATCAAACATATTCACCAATCTCTCACAGGTGACACCTGCCCCTCTGAATGGAAAGATGCCAATGTTAAAAGTGTCCCGGCAATTACCGTCCAATTAGTCTCACCTCAGTCATTGACAAATTGATGTAAAGTTTGATAAGGGATAAAATTACAAAATTCTGTGAATCAAACAAATTGATTGGCGACTCTTAGCATGGCTTCAAACACACTGTCTCTGTCTAAACCCTGCTACTTTTTCAAGAATAGAAATGAAATCCTCGACGCAAAATCTCCAATTAAGTCATTTACTTCGACTTTCAAAAGGCCTTTGATCAAGTCCCCCGCAAGCGTCTAGTTAATAAAATGCACAGCATCGGTATTCGAGGCGAGCTTAACAACTGGATAAAATGCTGGCTTACGGACAGACGGCAGCGAGTTGTACTTAAAGGAGCTTCCTTCCTCTGGGGTAATGTTACAAGAGACGGACCTCATGGATCCGTGTTAAGTTTCCCTTATATTAGTCATTAACGATCTCGATAGCAACGTACCCTCAAACATTAGCAAGTTTGCAGACGATACTAAGATCGGAGGATAAGTGCAAAATGAACTCGAGTGTTAGCATATCCAACTGGACTTGGAGAAAAATATTGATTGGTCAGAACAATGGCAAATGAAATTTAATGTAGACAAATGCAAAGTTATACACATGGGTCCTCATTACCTCAAACATGAATACCTAATGCCCGGAAAGAAATTCATACCTGTCACCGAAGAGAGAGATTTAGGTGTCATCATTGGTAACCTAAAAAGTAGCAAGCAATGTAACGATGCTGCCAAGAAAGGTAACAAGGTGCTAGGTATGATGTCCCACACTTTCTCTTACAAAAACTGATGGACCGCATTCTGAAGTTATACAATGCAATTGTTAGACCGCATCTTGAGTATTCCGTTCAACATCGGTGTCCATATCTTAGATAATACACTATTAAATTAGAAAAGGTTCACCGTAGTGCTACCAAATTCATCCCTTTACTGCGGAATAAACCGTACGAAGACAGGCTACGTGTTCTCAATCTTTCATAGCTAGAGAAACGTCGAGTCGGAGGCGACATGATTTAAGTGTGGAAGATTATGAAGGGTAAGGAAAAAGTTGACCGTGCAAGCCTTTTCACTCTAGATACGACGGAGTGACTAGGAACAGTAGATACAAAATCGTTGGGAAAACGTTCCTCACTCGACATCACGCGCTATCTCTTCACGTATAGAGTGGCCGAAGAATGGAACAAACTTCCAGCGGAGGTCATAAACAGCAATAAAATCGAAACGTTTAAGTCACTGATCGATAAGCTCTACATAAATCGCCGATAAATTGCTTAACCGCCCTCCCTTCTTGATGTTTTTAAAACAAATTCCTCTCTTAGACGTTCTATTTCAGAACTAATCCTCTTGCTATCATAAGGCAACCTAGTTTAGGCCAATATGCCTGATGATGTTTTCCTACACTTATAAGCCCTTGTTGACACAACAACATACGATAACTGTGTTGTTAAGTGGGCTTGTAGGATCTGAAGATGGGCCAAATAAAATGATAACGAACATAGGGACGGGCGAAGAGGCCTCTGGGGCATACAGTGACCAGACATGACACCAGACGTGGAGATGAAAAGAATGCTCGGGAGATGAAGGAGTGGGAAACTGAAGCTTGAGCGAAACAGGTATAACTTTGCATAAATGAAAGTATCCTACTGAAGAAATCGACGAAGATTTGCATAGAAGGTACAAGCAAATATCGTGGAGGAGAGATGTCAAGATACATACACAAATGCAAATACAGATACATATACAAATTCAGTTACAAATACAGACACTAGGCTGAATCCCCCAGAATGGGGAGTGGCCGACGCCCTTTTGCGCTACAAGGCCCTGCCGGGAAACTACGCAACACACCCTCCGGGTCACCAGTGCGGTCAGAGGTCAGTGTCGGCAGTAGGGCCGACAGTGTGACTTGTTTACCCCTGCCGCGTCATTACGATCGGACGGACGCCCCACTCACGACCATCCATCTCTCAATGAGATGCAATGAGCTGGCAAGCACATCAGGGCTGAGTCAAAAATAATTCATTCATATTCATTTTCCCTCACGCCAATTCATTGCAAGCTGTTTCCCTCCTCCATACTCCAGTCTCTCCTTCCTAACGACTGTTTTACATCATCCATTCACACAAACTTCGGTGTCCTTTCTTTACTTGCGACTTCACCTCAGCGTCCAACATTGAATCTACTCCACATCGAAGACCAGATACTTCAAACACTGAACATCTTCCAAAATATCTTCACTTAGGAGGACAATAATTCTGCTCTCATTGGCATTCCTCGAACATTTCATTATTTTACGGTTACCCTCGTTAACTCGAAGCTCCCTCTTCTCACACACTCAATCAAACTCTGGCACACCAGTACACAGCTTCTCCTCTGAATCCGTCCCCAGTGCCGTATCAACCGCAAACAGCAACTGACTCAACTGCCAACTCCGCCCATTCGCGTCTAACAGCTGTAAGCCTCCATGGACACTCCATCCATGTAGAAATTGAACAGCTAGGTAGTCAAAATGCAGCTTTTTCTCAGACCCACTTTCACTGTGAACCACTTACTTCGCTCCCTACTCTGACACATGCTCTGCTGTCAACATAGAAACTCTGAATTGCCTTCAACTGATTTTCACCCACACCATACAAACGCAACACCCTCCACAGCTTTTCCCTATCAACCCTGTTGTAGGACTTTTTCAAATCCATGAAGGCCCAGAACACATTCTTACCTTAGCAGGAAACTTCTCGCAGACTTGTCTTACGGCAAAAATCTGATCGGCACACCCTCTACCCCCTCCTGGAGTAACACTGTTCATCTCCATTTGAGCCCTTCGTACAATCTTTAATCCTTTTGATCTGGTCCCACCCGTGTAACTTACCGACAACACACAAAAAAATGATACCTCTCGAGTTGCAGCATTCACGTTTATTTTATTTTCCCCCATGTGCAGCGGGACAATGCAAGCCCTACGCCACTCAACTGGCACCACTCCCGAGACAAAACACAGACCCAGTAGCCTCACCAGATAATCGACAATGGTTTTGTCGAATATCTGTATATTTATATAGCTTTTAACTATGAATAACATGAATGACATTCAGATTTGCAAGAAAAGCTAAATTATCACATAAGATGACACTTTTTTATACACTTTATGCTCTGAATACTTGTTCTATTAATTTATGATCACATGTCAGCGATAATAGCGTTTCATACTCGATGAAGTGTTTCAGACTAAGTCACGTTCAACAAGCTTCTGATCCACAAATCACACGTAAACAATGGTGAAGACAAACACATATAGTACCGTTGTATAGAAGCAAATTTATAATCCATATATTTTCAATTGATGACATTTTATTTGGCTGAATTCAAGGTTCAAAGAGGATATTATTTAACTCAATCCCAATAAATCAGGCCTATTGGCTTCATGAAAGATAAAGACCAAACAATCAAACTTTGTATCACACTTGTCTGTATTATTTCAGCTGTGGGCATACGGAATAAGTCTTTTCCGTGTGAAACAATGTAGAAGCCCCGCAATATTGTGTATCGTTGCACTGTGGTGAAATCGCATATCAGAGTGAGTGTTCCATGTAACTGTATGTCTCGTACCAATTAGTATGCCAGAGGTGTTGAGGCAATAGCATGGTCGATTAAAAAAATATGTACCGATACAGACACTAGGCCGCATCCCCTAGAAAGGGGGGTGGCCGACGGCAAGGCGCACCTCGCACCCTCATACGCTCACACTCACACAACTTAGCCCTTTTGTGCTCAAGGGTCCGGCCGGTACCTCCTCAACAAACACTCTGGGTCACGAGTGCAGTCCGAGGATCCGTCGTCAGCAGCAGGGCCCGACAGTTTTCACTGGTTTACCCCCGCAGCGTCATAATAGCCGGGCCCCCCACCCACGACCATACCGACAGCGGGGTGCCAAGGGCGGGAAAGCACATCAAAGCAGCGTCAAAACCAACCATTCACAACCACTGTCCACTCACGCCTGTTCATTGAACGCTCTCTCGCCGCCTCTACATTCATGTCTCTCCTTCCCAACGCCTGCTTCACACCATCCATCCACCCAAACTTCGGTCTACCTCTAGGCTTGCGACCACTCGCCTCAGCATTTATCGCCCTTTTCACCAATATCCCTTCATCCATCCTCTCCATGTGCCCGAATCATCTCAGAACAAGTGAATCCACTTTGTCCTCCAACTTCTTCTCCATCCCTGTTCTGTTTCGAACCATGTCGTTGGTGATCCGGTCTCTCAGCGTTACTCCAGCCATGCTCCTCAAACATTTCATCTTTAATACATTCAACCTTCTTCTCTCCTCCGCTCTCACCCCCCAAGCCTCAGCTCCGTAGAGCACAGTTGGGACAACAACACCCTAATACAGCCCTCTCTTTGCTAAAAAAAAAATGTAATATCATAGAAACGAAAAGGAGTCACGTAACATGCTTTATCCAAAAAATGTCCTTCTGTTTTAGTATGCAATAGAATATCATAGTTTTTCTCGTACAATGGGAGAAAAAAATGCGCATTGAAAAAATACCCTACAATGTACTCCCCTGTGCGACCGCAAATTTCCCGATACAATCCCAGACAACAAACAAACAAACGTTTGTCAAGTATGGTCGGTCTTCTGCATAATGATCCGCTCGGATACGGCAATCTTACGCGAAATATCCGGTTATATTCGAGCAGGTCGCGTAATCGTTCTTCAGTATGGCTGAAAGGGTCCAATTAACACTGAGACTGACCCAACCACGCGTTGAGAGGTCAACAATTATAGTTACATTTGCGTGAGAGTGATTGCGGTGAGTTCTTTGGCTTTTAAATTAGGATAAATTTAGGACAGTGGTCAGTGACTTTAAGCAAAACATTCAGTACTGTAACTACCCAGCGAATAAAGCCAAATGTGCTCCAGAAGTGACGGATATCCAGATTGTTTATTTTAAGGAAAGCGGGTGGGCATTGTGATGATGTTTAAGAAGGTAATGATACAAAAATGCGTGATCAGAATACTCACGAATATATTAATATCTTATTCATCAGTTGCTGCTGCTTTAAAGACTGTATGGAAGTCCTGGCAAAACACGCTCACTATTTGAACACAAAGATGAGCAGCTGTATCCCCAAGTGGACGATAAACGACACAAAAAAATCAGTAACTATTTCCATTTTGATATCGCACGGCTCTATTGTATTTATTCAGCTGAACAAGCTCAACATATATATACAATGATATTTTCTACTGGAATGTTCCACCTTACCTATGGGCAACTCGACTATCCATGAGACTAGTCACCGTTGCCCTTGCCCCCCGCTCTGACCGTGTGGCATGCGTCACGATCCTGAATAGAGCAATGGCACGCGATGGTCTCGCTGAAACACTTATCGGTTGGAATAGTCCTGTCTGTCTGCCTCTGAAGTCACTGCAGAATCAAAATAAGCTTGCCAATATCTGCATTGAAACTGTGAATGTGTCAATTTATGACTGATACACGATTTACAAGAATTTGACTCTGGAATAATGATTGGATTGGATTGATTGGACTACTGATGCAACAATGCAACAAAAAAAAAATGATCACGGTCAATTGAGTTCAAGAACCAACATCAAAAATAATGTTATGTCATCATGGGTACCACATACACACATAT